>CAUYRT010061966.1:0-12709 GCA_963574885.1 Lepilemur ruficaudatus | reverse complement strand
TTGCTCAAGGTCAGGAGTTCGAAACCAGCCTGAGCAAGAGCGAGACCCCGTCTCTACTACAAATAGAAAGAAATTAATTGGCCAACTAAAAATATATAGAAAAAATTAGCCGGACATGGTGGCGCATGCCTGTAGTCCCAGCCACTTGGGAGGCTGAGGCAGAAGGATTGCTTGAGCCCAGGAGTTTGAGGTTGCTGTGAGCTAGGCTGACGCCACGGCACTCACTCTAGCCCGGACAACAGAGTAAGACTCTGTCTCAAAAAAAAAAAAAAAAAAAAAAAACCAAGTTAAGTGTTAAGGACTGAATGAATGTTTGTGCCTCCCCAAATTCATATGCCGGAGATCTAACCCTCAATGCGATGGTATTTGGAGGTGGAGCCTTTGGAAGGCAAGTAGATTTGGATAATGTCATGAGGGTGGTGTCCCCACAATGGGAGTAGTGTCCTCCTAAGAAGGGACTACAGTTTGCTCGAGCTCTCTCTCTCTCTCTCTGCCTTACAAGGACACATCAAGGCAACCCTCTGCAAGCCAGGAAGAGTGCCCTCACCAGAGCCCGACCCTGCTGGTGCCCTGATCTGGGACTTTTCAGCCTTTAAAACCATGAGAAATATATTTATGTTAAGAACCCAATCTGTGGTAATCGGCTGTGGTAGCCCAAGCTGACTAACAATAAAATTGTATAGGATGGTATAGACGGGCAAGATGTTAAAGCTACCGTTATAAAGGGAATCACACCTTTGAGTCACCTTGTAGAGTCTAAAGTAGCTTTAGCTCAAAGTTTTGAAGCAGCTGGTACAAAGAAAAAGAACTCACTTCAGAGACTAATGAGTCCTTGTCAGATAATAAGTGGCAAATATTTATCACCATATTAAAAGGTCATGCACCTCTAAAAATACGTAAGTAAATAAATAAATACGCAGCTGTCTCCATTACACTGAATCCCCCAAGTAAGTCAAGGGCTTTTGGGGATTATTATTTTCTTAGCATAGACTTCCTAAGGTTCTCAATACTTTATGAGGTGAGGAACAGAGGTAGGTGGTATTAATGGTGGAGCCCTCCTTGGGAGAGAATATACTCTTTTATAAGTAGACTTTATCTTTAGAAAAGACTATTTCTAGACTTACCTTTCTCCCCCGCCTCTCCCCCCCAAAAAAAACTGAGGCTGGGCGTGGTGGCTCACGCCTGTAATCCTAGCACTCTGGGAGACTGAGGTGGGAGTCTCTCCATAAATTATTTAAAATTATTCTAGGGGATTTGTCTCTGCTTCTCCATTTATTGATTTTTTTTTTCAATCATTTACTTTTATCAGTATGGGCTTGCAGAAATTTGGATATTCATCTTACATTTTGGGTTACAGCAGAGTCCACTGTTACAAAGCTATAAAACACAGTGTTCCAGAGAAAAACAGGAGCAGGGATCCAGACCCTGCCTGTGCTGCTGAAATCATAGATGCTGTTTATTGAAACAATCTGTTTCCATGTCCCTCTCTGTCCCTCGATGGATGGTTCTCCCACTATGGAAAATAAATGGATTCAAAGTTAAATGCTGAGCCCAGCCTTTCTCATTCCAGCCACACCTGACTTGTGGCTTCTGCCTGCAATACTCATTTAAGAAATACTTGCAAAATGATCAATCGATGAAAGAGTGAGTCCCTAAATCTCCTAAGAGTGCTGCTTGCCTGTCAGAGAATGCAGTAAAGAACCTTTTCCCTGGGGTGTGCTGTGGTTCAGACAGAAGCCCTAATTTTGCATAGAGCTCTTTCTCTTTTATTTCCCCACGTGTAACAATTGGATAATTGACTTTCCCAGGAGAGAAGAGGAAGGTGCATTTTTTGCCCCTGTAATTGAACTTTGATTTTGAACTAAGAACCTCTCCTACATCATATGAAAATTCACAGCACATTTGGATTTTTAGTTCATTGCCTAAAAAGACAAGGGTCTTTTGAACCCAGGGGAAGGCATTCCCAGAGAAACAAAGTACTCCTCTAAAGAGGAGGTCAAGCTTTGTGGGCAGGAATCGCACCTGCTTCACTGTATCCTCTCAGTACTCACACATAATAGAAGATAAATAAATATACAGCGAGTTAATTAAGTAATTAGAAGAAAGAAACGCAGGCTCCTACATCAGGAGACCTATCTTGCTGTCCAGTAACTAGCTGTCTGCTCTTGAGTAATCACTTTGTGGTTCTGGGTCTTAGGTTTCCTTGAGCAGGAATGGAGGAGGCTATTCATGCCAACTATTAAAAAGCAAAAAAATTCTATAGACTTTGTACTGAAAATTCTTAGGTTTCAAAATATGTTCCAGGAACCCTACTGAGAAAATGCCATCACTCGGTGGAAGTAGCCAGATTGATTACAATTGATTGACAGTCACGGAAAACATTTAAGCCTCCACTTCTAGCAGCTTCCACAATTGCTCCTGAGATGAAAAGGGGAATGAGAATAAACACTGCAGCTGTTCTTCATAGCCATTTTTCTAGACAAAGCCAGACTTCAGCAAAATTGAGAATTAAGCAGTTTGTGTTTTTTCTATTCTCTCCCTCCTCTGTATGTTGGTTTAATAATTTTTACCTTTTAAAATAAACCATTATCACAGAAGCAGAACATATGCAGTATAGAAAATAATAAAATGCAAGCAAATAAAACTTAAAAAATAAAAGTATTGCATTCCTTCCTACCACGCAGGGATCACCACTTATAACACCTTAGTACCTGTCATTCTGGATCATTGTCTACGTCTATATGTGCATATATGTGTGTTTAACTGAAATGAAGTCATACACTATTATCTATTTTTTCAGTTAATGACTTCTACTTTATTATTTCAACTGATATCCAGACAATATTCAGATTTTCCCAGTTGGCCCCAAAATGTCCTTTATCTGATTTGTTCAGACCAATATCCCACCCAGGACAATGACGGCATTGCACCTTTTTATTTTTCCTCTTTAGTCTTTTTTAATCTAGTTCAGTTCCCCAGATCTGTGAAGCAGATAGCCTTGATTATCCTGGAGAATGACCCACCTTCTGGATATGGAATTGCCTTTGCTGTACTCCTGCAGTGTTGTTTAGCTTTCCTGTACAACAGAAGTTCCATCTAAAGGCTTGATGGGTCCAAGCTGCATGTTGGAAGACGTATGATATCTTAGCACACAGTTCGTGATGCTAAGTCTGACCCTTGGGTTGGTGTGATGCTGCTCTGATATCACACTGTACTTGCACTTTGTGCAAGTTTTCCCCGGGCATCTGATCATACATCTGTGTGGTATTGATTACATTGGCACCATGAGAACATTCGGTTCTCCTTCAACCATCCGTATAATGATGTTTAACACAAATGGATCGTGCACACCTGGATCAATACTTCATTATGATTTCCCAAAAACATATTTTCCTATTTCTTTCCTTCTTTACATATTAAAAGGACCCATCCCCCTTTTCAACATCACATTGTCCCTAACCACGTGTGAATTCTCAGGACACCATATCAACAGTCCCCTTGACCTTCCAGCTAGGATGGCCATGTGTGAATGTGGACAAGCTTCCACACTATTAGCACAGGGGGAGTTAACTCTGTTCACATCTTCATGAACTATCACCCCAATGCTCCTCTGCTTTGTCATGACACTACTTGAGATGTCACCCATGTAAAGGCAGCTGGGATGGGGTATTAACTTCCTAAGGAGGATATGAAATTGTAACAGAAGGAAGAGCCTAAAGAAGAAAACAGAGACTTTTTGTCTCTTTAAAACTTCCGCCTCTCTTTTTAGGAATTGCAGCCTGGCTCGCATCCCTGAGACAGGTTAAGTCTTGTGTTAAAAGAAATAACTCCCACATGGTGCCAGCCCCCCAGGTGGGTGGCTGGCGGAGTTCACAGTCTTTGTCTTTGGCAGAGATGGGATGATTAGAGTAATTAACCACGTTAGTTTAGAACTGAGGGGCCCTCCCTTTAAAAGCTCTGTATTTCTGCCTGTGTCCAGGAAATTTGGATTTTGAGACAAGAAGATCTGACATTTTTCTTTCTTTGCCAGCAGAGTAATCTCTTTACTCCTCTCGAAAACACTTGTCCTCATTCTTCTGATTTGGCCTCATGGACAAGTGCCGAGTTTTCAGTCCTGGAAAAGGACTGAAATGGGTCCTGGAAAAAGGCACATTCTGAAGTACTTTGCACATATCCCTAGAAAGCATTCACAAACTGGTCTTTTTCTTCCTCAAGGGGTTTATCATCCCCCACTTTGTCTTCCCCATCGCTGCCCCTCCCTCACTTGGCTGTGAAGTCTAGCAGGAAGGGGCTGACCCTATTTGAGTCAAGATCACTTGGTCCCATCATTTGTCCTGTCTGGCTCTCATGACCCGAGAACACAAGACTGTTTGGGCCACAGGCTCCTCAAATTCTTGAGCTGTGGATGCTCGAAATGAAAGAACATGCTTTTGTTGAGCTTGTCTTGTGTATCAGGCATTCTGTTGGGAACATAATTCTGAAAGACAAATTTATGGATAAAGAAACTGAGACAGCAATATTAAGATTCTTGCCCTGTGCTTCAGACACTTAGTCGTCTATTGACTGCATTACCCCACTCCTTCCCTGCTGGCAGAGTTTACCTCTCACTGTAAAGGCTAAAAATGTCACAGCTAGGGCATAGGCATGTGACCCACCAGGTTCAGAACACCTGGATTAATATGATGATGATCTGATATCATAGATATCAGTGGTATGCAAGGAGCGGTATGTAAGAAGTCTTGAAGAGGCTTCTGAGGTATGCTTCCTTTCCTCATAAAAAGGATGCATGAGAAGAAACTACTATCCCTCCTCTTTTTTTTTTTTGCCTTTCACTGTGATTGTGTGAAAATATGAGTGATGCCTGGAGCTATGGCAGCCATCTTATTACCATGAGACAATATTTCTGAGAATAAAAACCAACATACTGACGATAGCATGGCAGAAAAACAGAACTTAATTACTTGATGGCAACAATTGGGACAGGACTTGATTATCAGACGGCAGCAATTACTAGCCTTAGAACTGTCCCAGGTCCCAACTTGCTGTTATATGCAATAGTAAATATCATCCAAACATCCTAACTGATACACTTAGGAAAGCAAGGAGTAAGGGTTTGAACCCTATCTGTCTCCTACGCAAAGAGGAGTTTCAATTCCCTGGTTCTCCTGGTTTGTTTCTAGACTATAAAATATTCAAAGGAGACTTGGAGAGACTGCTACCTCTGCCAAGTCTACCCAGCTGCCCCCAAACACGTGTTCTGATGCTCAGCTCTTCACGTATCTTGGCTCCCCTCCTGAAGTAGGTCTTACTTGCCAATGGTTTGGTCTGTGACTTACTGGCTGATGCTGACCTCACATCTGCACCTCCATCGAGACTTGAATATGTCCTTAAGATCCAGCTCTGGGAAAGGCATCTCAAGCACTAAACTCACAACGGCCAACAGAAGAGCCTGGTTGCCTCTGGTAGCCCAGGCCAAATAAACAATAAATATTGGGCAAACACTCTCAGTCTTCAGAGCATGCTGCCCATGTGGCAACGCTTTCTGCTCCTAGACTCCAACCACCTGTCCATCATGGATGTGCCGTATGTTGCAGATGAGAAGGAATGTTCCTACCCCCTGTGGTACTGCATGTTGATATTTTCCTTCAGGGAAATACCTGAATTTCCTACCCCCCACCTCCATTAAAACTCGTCTTCCACAGAACTCATGTAATATGTACTTTAACACTAAGGTTAAAGTGGCACATAAGAGCTTAAATGACTCTTTTAGCAGATTTGTACTTTTAAGGCCTTCCAATGCCTTAACTGAAGGAGAGAGTCACACAGGAACTACAGGTGCTGAGGCCACCTAGTGGGAAGGGATCTTTATTTCTGAGGTTTTTCTTTCCTGTGCCACTTAAATCTCTCACGCACACACAGTTGCCAGGTGTGATTGGTATGGCAGCCGACAAGTCTTAGCAAAAAGATGAACAGTGAGACCAAGAGCAGACAGGACTCCACTGTGTTGTCTCCAATCCAGGAGTCGGCAAAGTCAGAGCTCTGTTGCCCGGGTTAGAGTGCCGTGGCGTCAGCCTAGCTCACAGCAACCTCAAACTCCTGGGCTCAAAGGATCCTCTTGCCTCAGCCTCCCGAGTAGCTGGGAGTACAGGCATGCGCCACCATGAGGTTTGTTGAAATCAGCAGTAGGGCAAGTCTTTTGAAAGGGCTGGTTTCTGTTTAACCCTTAGGTAAGAAAGTCTAATAGTGGTTAGCAAAGGAAGGGGTGTAATGTGGTGAGTCCAACTCCCTGTCCTGTCATAGCTGGGAAACTCCACTTTTAAGGTTTCTCTGGGGTCCCCTTGGCCAGGAGGGACTCCATTCAGTTGGTTGGAGACTTAGGATTTTATTTTTATTTCTCATTACACAAGTCCCCTAAGGTTCTGATGCTTAGAGACTGGGGAACTCAGGATGTTAACTCTATTTATCACTCTGAGTACAAGCACATCTCTGCAAAAATCTGATGACTTATTTTTAATAGGAAACAGTAGGATGAAGTAGTCGATTCTTAGGAGTGGTAGGTTAGTCACTAACAGTCTGCCAGGGACCAATGGTGTGGCCACAGGCAAGTCAAATGGCCTCTCTGAACCAGTGAGGGAATTGCAAACTCATACACCTTTGGGGCAGGAACAAATGATACAGGAATTAAGGAGCATAGGTGCAAGATGATAGGGAAGTAGGTGATGTTACTTACAATAAAGTTACTGGGCCCATGGATACTGGTAAAACCTCCACCCTGTCTATCGGTTTTCTAACACTATCTATATTCAACCAACGCTGGCCAGACTAACAGGTCTGTTGATGAAACTCAGCTGCAGGTTGGGTGCAGCTCCGCGAAGTGAGTGCAGTTTCCAGGATGTATCACCAATGGCTGGGAGTTAATTCCTAACTTGGATCAACTGAAAACATTAACTCAACATTTTACAGTAACAAGAGACAGAGATGCCAAGTTCTCTGGCTAAGCCGAGTCATCTGTGAAATGTGGACACAATTCAATTTAAATAATAGGACTGTGGCAGCCTGGATTTACGTTTCTGCACGACTCTCTGCTTAGTTTAAACTGGAGCCATCACTCTGTCTGATGTCTCAGCAGGAGGTTTAGCCTGTAGGAGACATTCCACATTCAGTAACAAATCTCATTTCCTCTCAAACCCAAGGAGACAACAAAAGCCAGATGGCCCTTCAAGGCTGTTCAAGAAGCTCAATGATCCCAAGATGGATGTGGCCCTTTCCTGGCCTTTTTCCCCCTGAACCACAAGGTGGTGCTAAAGTCCAGGAAATGCTTCTTAAGCGTGCGGGTGTCACCTGCAGTGAGGAGGGAAAAGACCATTATCTCAGGTGGCTACATAAAAAGGAAAATGAGGGCCCAGAAAGGCCAAATAAGGCCTCTGCACACAGCGAATTCCCACTTAACCTTAGTAAACTCACAGGTGCGCTGAGTTTCAGGAGGCTGTAGGTAAATTAGCTCTGAAAATTCAAAGGAGCTTAAAAGACCAATTAAGTCTTTGGTTTGGTAATGAAGACAGCACTAAACAACAGGCCAGACAATTAGTGTAATTGAGCTCAGAGCTGAAAGAGCCACGTATCTCCATTGTAAATTCTGCACCTGTTAAGGGCTGTGTGTGTTTACCAGGGGGCTAATCAGGGGAGGAAACCAAAGGCAGATCCTGCAGGAAATTCCAGACAACTGGGAGGTCACCTCCCCCAAAATCCAGGGAGCAGAGAGAGAGGACTGCCTTCCTTCTAGACCTGCACTGGCCACTGGGGGAACCACAGCTGTCTGTTGAGCACGCTCTGAATGGGGACAGTCTGAATGGCTCTAACTCAAAAATACACAGTGGATCTTAAAAAAAAAAAAAAAAAATAGCTCATTAATCATGTTGTATAGTGGTGACATGTTGAAATGATAACATTTTGGATCTACTGAGTAAAATGAAATATTAAAATTAATGTCTCCTATTTCTTTTTACTTTTTTAATTTAGCTCCTAAAAAATGTTTAATTGCATATATGGCTCGCATTCTATTTCCATTGGATATTGCTGCTCTATCAGTACAACCATATCATCAGTAAAATATGGAAATACATCCACACCAGTGGGCTGACAACACTGCGCTAGTCTCCCAGCCCCTGCCTGCAGCCCACGGTCTTGGCCTTGGCTGGCCCGTCCTCTGAGCATAGTAGTGCCTGCCAACCAGCCAGCTCGAGGAGGACCCCTCATTCTCACATGTCCATCCCACCACCCCCAGGATGGGCCTGGACCCGAAGGCGATCTTGGTGATAGTGCTGGCGCCCCCACAGACAAGTGCCCCATGCCCATCTGGCACCCCTTATTCACCCTGCCATGGCTGGGGTGAGAAACCCCTTTGCAGTGACTCTACCAGTGGTCAAATATTTTGAATATCACCCACACCTATAAACTTTGTGCTTGTCTCTACCATGATATTTCTCAATTCTAATTATCCCTTGGTCTCTGCCCAGGTAGCATATGAGCTCCTGGTGGCAGGACAAATCTTAACCAGCCTAAAACTCTCCGCTCCCAGTCCTGTGAGCACATACGAATTTGTCTGTTGTGTTTATGGACTTTGTGTATATGTTGGTTGAAAGTCAATAGCAAAAAGACACCAAAGCAGAGTCAAGAGGCCACACGGTGCCCTTTGACTCCTGGACCCTGCAGACCACTCTGCCTTTCACATCCAAAAAGGAGGCTGACTTCTCCCTGAAGGAAACTAAACTATTTCACCCCAAAATATACTTCTTTGACATATTTCAAGATGACTATTCAGAAGGGCTGGAAATACGAGAACAGCTGAAAAACTGTCTTCTGTGGGGGAGATTTACATCTGCAGAGAAAATCTGCTTGGATGCAGCCAGGTTTTCTCCAAGACCTTCCCTTGTCTTGAGAGTCTAGAGAGATTGACTGAGAGTCTGACACCTTTAAAGGTCAGGAAGAAACATTAGCCACCTAGTCTCTCTGAGGGCTGCCACCTGTGAGGTTTCATCTGCACAACAAGACCACCTTTGCTAGCCGGGCCTCCTCTTCTCCCCCTTCCACAACTGTTTTGCCATGATCCAAGCCCCCATTCTTTCTGTAACCTCAAGATGATATAAAAGCATCACCTATCTGGCCATTTCTTTGAGAGGCTCCCATGCACGTTAATAAATTTGTATGCATTTTCTCCTATTAATCTGCCTTTCATCAGTTGATTTTTCGGTGAAACTTCAGAGGGCAAAGGGAAAGCTTTCCCTTCGCCACTATATTCTAACGAGATACTGAAGTCAGTTTCCCCCTTGGAGTTAGGCTACTTGGCAAGAACACAGGAAATCTCTGAAGAAGGGTTTACAGAGTGAAGAAAGCTAGAATCAAGAGCTTAACTATTTTGTGAAGAACCCTCGTGGTATTAAACGAACAAGTCATGTTCATCCTGTGCTTCAAGGTCTCAATTGGATCTGATTCTTCAAATCCCCATTCATTTATTTCTCGTTTCTAGATGTCTATTCCTCTCCACGCTCTTGCTTGACTCAAAAATTGCAGGTAAGTTTTGTCCTCTCTGACTATAGGTCTTACATAATCTTTGTAACAACAGGCCTTGGGAATGGAGCCATTGTCATCTAGAGCACTGGAAAAAGAGCTGCTCACCAGGGAGGAATCCCTTGTCAGCTTAAAGGACAGGGAATTGGATTACTCTGTGTCCTGGGGGAGAGCTAAACATGTCAGCAAACCTAAAGGAATCAGTGGCTCCCATTCCTGCGCAGCCACAGGTAGGATTTCATTAATGTGGAGAATAAAGATTCCCTGCTTTTTGCAGCTCTCTAATCATAATCGCCGGTTGCTAACAGAGTGTGGAGGGAAATGGCTTGTCCATCCAAATGCACGGCCCTTGCAGATCTCCCGTACTCCCAGGTGCTTCTGCTATTGAGGAAGTAGGATCAACAGGTACCAGCTCATGGGGACAGAAGCTGATGGCTTTGACTAAAGAGGAACACAGTGCCTTTCTAAGAGTAGAGCCCCCAACCATGGCCAGCCTGCTAGCCACCCTTGATTGAGTGCTCACAAGGTCCCAAGCTCTGTGCTAAGGGCTTTCCAAACCTTATCTCAACCATCATTTCAAATGGAAAGATAAGTACTGTTATTGATCCCCCCTTTATAGATGAAGAAACTAACACTCAGAGAGGTTAAGCAACTTGGTTAATGTCACACAGCAAATAGGCACTGAGAGCTTCTCTGGTCTGTCTGAATTCAAGTTCAGGCACTTAATCACTAAAAAAATGCTACTAAAAAATCAAATGGGAGATGTTGATTAGTCAAGAAGGGACTATGCACAACATTAGATGGGCAGAAAGCTGCATCTCACCAGCCACTCTCTATACATGCAACAGGGACGGGAGGGCATTGGTATGGTCACAGCTAACATTTGATGCTGCTTCTTTGGACTCAAGTGGCTGATTTGGGGGCTGATTTGATAAGCATAATTATCAACCAATTGTGTGTGAGAAGGACACAGCTGTGATCGCCTACTGTTGATAGGCACAGAAGGGAGCGAGGGAGAGAGAAAGTTTGTTGAGGCACATATACACACCACTTCATTTAAGCTTCACATATAGAGGAGGGGCCAGAGGCTCAGAGAGGTAAGTGACTTGGCCATTGTCACATAGCTAGTCAGAAGCAAAGAGCGGATTTAACTTAGGGCTGTCAATCTCCAAAACAGAGTGGACGAGATACCTCTTCAAGGTCCCTCCAGACCTTAATGATAGTGTAACTCTAGGAACAATTCAGATGCTAAAAAGAATCTGAAATTATAGTGCCTGGCAAAAAGTCATCCTCACTAATTAAATGTCATATTCTCTTTCCTCTCTGTTATGATAGCCTTTTGTACATGGCACTGATCATATTTGTACTAGTGAAAAATGCTGATGGAAATACAATCATCTAAGGGATTTTGAGTTCTTTTTTGTTAGAGTCACAGAGCACAAGAGTCAGGCAACAAAAGTTGATTTGGACCCTACTATGAAGAGACACTGTACTCAACATGGATCAGTGAATAAAGCAGACACAGCCCTTACCACTTCTAGGCAATGATCTGGCAGGAAGCCAGACGCTCAGACTTCTCCTTCTCCCTTAATCTCTCGCTGACAATTCATCAAGATGCCCTATTGATTCTGCCTCCTAAATCTCTCTCCTATCATCCTCTCCTCCACCACAATTCAATTATCCCTCATCCTGTGTGGACTTTGAAATGGCCTTGTAACATCCTCCCTGCCTCCAGTCTTGTCCTTGCCATCTACCAGCTCCTGATTGCTGCTGGAGGCATAGTTCCAAAATGCAGATTGGACCATGTCACCCCCTCGCTCAAAATTCTTTCATGGAAGATAAAGTGAAAAACTGAAGTTTTCTTATGAAAAAAAGCATACTAGCCCATGATCCAGCAAGTCTAGGTATTTCTCCCAAAAGAAACAAAAACTTATTTTCACAAAAAGATTTGTATAATAATATTCACAGCAACTTCATTCATAATAGCTAAAAAAACTCCGGAATATCCATTAACAGGAGAATGAATTACCAAAATTGTATTATATTCAGACTATGGAATACTAGTCAGCATTTTAAAAAAATATTAAAAACACAACAATATGGCATAGGGTTACCAGATGTAGCAAATAAAAATGCACATATCGCATGGGAAATACTTTTGCTAAAAAAAATTATAGTTTGTTTGAAACTCAAATTTAACTGGGCATCTTGTATTTTATCTGGCAAACTTAACAGGGATAAATCTCCAAAATGTTATGTTAAGAAATGAAGTCAGATTCAGAAGGGTAGACCCTGAATGATTCTTTTATCATAAGTTCTTGAACAAGCAGAAGTAATATTTGGTGATAGAAATTAGAAGAGTGGTTGCCTCTAGGGGGTGGGGATGGAGCGGAGGGAGGCTAAGGGGCATTTCTAGGGTAATAGAAATGCTGTTTGGGACCATAATATACACAGGTATATACATTTAAATAAAAGTCATTGACTTGCACACTTAATTTTAGCTCAGTTTAAAAAACAAATACTATCCTCCATGGAGTCACAGTACCTAAACTTTGAATACAGTATCCAAGGTTCTCCTGCTCTTGCCACTCTATAGTATTCAAAGATAATGCTTTGTATTTACATGGTGTCCGTTGTGACCTCTCCTTTTTCATTTCTAATTGAGTTTATTAGAGTCTTTTCCCTTCGGGTTCTTGTCAATCTGGCAAGAGGGCTGTCAATTTTGTATACCTTTTCGAAAAACCAGCTTTTGGTTTTGTTGATCATCTGTATAGTTCTTTTGTTCTCAATTTCATTTATTTCTGCTTTGATCTTAGTTATTTCTTTTCTTCTGCTAGGTTTGCAATTAATTTACTCTTCCTTTTCCAATTCCTTGAGACTGTTTATTACATTGTTGATGTTTGAGCTTTCTGTTTTTTGGATGTGAGCATTTAATGCTATTAGTTGTCCTCTCAGGAATGCTTTTGCTGTAACCCACAGATTTTGATAACTTGTGTCCCCATTATCATTAGTTTGAAGAATCTTTTGATTTTTGTCTGTATTCCCTCCTTGACCCAATAGTTGTTCAACAATACATTGTTTAATTTCCATGACTTTGTGAAGTGGTGAGTATTTCTGTTGGAAGTGAACTCTAATTTTATAC
>CAUYRT010061964.1:0-29090 GCA_963574885.1 Lepilemur ruficaudatus | reverse complement strand
GGCATGGTGGCGCATGCCTGTAGTCCCAGCTACTTGGGAGGCTGAGGCAGGAGGATCACTTGAGCCCAGGAGTTTGAGGTTGCTGTGAGCTAGGCTGATGCCACGGCACTCTAGCCCAGGCAACAGAGTGAGACTCTGTCTCAAAAAAAAAAAAAAAGTTTGTTATTACAAAAACAGTTTGTTATTACAAATTATTATTGCTTTCCAAAGTGGTTATATCAATTAACACTACCACCAATAATTATTATAGCTCCATATCATTGCCAAAACTTGTCAATTTTCTTAACTTTGTTAATCTCATAGGTATTTCATAGTATATTATTATTGTGGTCTAAATTCTTTAATTTCTGATCATAAACGCCTTTTTGAGTGTATCTTTGGTCATGCTAGGATGCTAGGATTACAGCTGTGAGCCACCGTACCTGGCCAAGATTTTAAAATACATTGTGAAAAGATAATCGAGTATTTTGCTGCATTTAATGTTTACATGTTTTTTTCCTTCATTTTGTTAATGTGGTAAATTACCTTCACTGAATTTTGAATGCTAAGCGAACTTTACTTTACTAGAATAACTTTAACTTGTTCAGGATGTCATCTTTTAAAACATATATATTACTGGATTCTGTATGTTAGTATTTTAAGATTTTTCTGAGTACATTCATGAATCATAATGGATATAAAATGGCACATAATTTTATTTTTGATTTCTTTGTCAGGGTTTGGTATCACTGTTATGCAGGCCTCATGAGTTTGTTTAATGTTGGCATTATTTTTCCTTGGACGTTTAGTAGAATTAATTGGTGAAACCATTTGAGCCTGGAGCTTTCTTTCTGAGAATATATATTTAAATAATTGGTATCGGCCTATTCAGATTTTATATTTCTTCCAGTATTAGTTTTAGAAAGAAGGATCTTCCTAAGGAAATATATTAGATAAACTTGGTAAATCTTTTCAACAGAAAGGAAGGAATCTGTCTAGGCCATACCACCCTGAACATGCGCATCTTGTCTGATCTTGGAAGTTAAGTAGGGTTGGGCCTGGTTAGTACTTGGATGGGAGAAAGCAAGGAATCTATTGAAGACTACTATAGTCATGTTAAACTAAAAAGGCTTGCACTGACACCTAAGAAGTAGTCCTACCAAAACAAAATCTATTTTGAATTTGATAAAGCCCCTAGATCTAACTACTAATTTATAGGACATATAGGAGCAGAGGTACATGTTGAATACCACTAAAGGGGTGGTGCAATAATTAAAATCCAAATTGTGTGAAAAATTCTACAGTACAAACAACCTAATCATTAAATAAATTGCAAGAAAAAAAAAAGAAGAGATTGTAGAGAGAACTTATTTATTATAAGACTTAAGATACATACCAACTAATCACAATGTATAGACCTTATTTGAATATTGATTTTTTAAAAAATAAAGAGACAAGGTCTTGGCCAGGCGTGGTGGCTCACGTCTGTAATCCTAGCACTCTGGGAGGCAGAGGCGGGCAGATCCTTTGAGCTCAGGAGTTTGAGACCAGCCTGAGCAAGAGCAAGACCCCATCTCCACCAAAAACAGAAAAAATTAGCCGGGCATGGTGGCACATGCCTGTAGTCCCAGCTACTCCAGAGGCTGAGGCAGAAGGATCGCTTGAGTCCAGATGTTTGAAGTTGCTGTGAGCTAGGCTGACGCCATGGCACTCTAGCCTGGGCAACAGAATGAGACTCTGTCTAAAAAAAAAAAAAGAGAGAGACAAGGTCTTGCTATGTTGCCTAGACTGGTCTTGAACTCCTGGGCTCAAGGGCTCTTCCCACCTCAGCCTCCCCAATAGCTGGGACTACAGGCACATGCCACCACACCTGACTAATTTTTCTACTTTTTTGTAGAGATGAGATCTCACTCTTGCTCAGACTGGTCTCGAACTCCTGGCCTCAGGTTATTCTCTTGCCTCAGCCTCCCAAAGTGCGAGGATTACAGGTGTAAGCCACTGCACCCAGCTTTATTCTTTTTTCCTTTTAGGTAAAATTTACATATAGTAGAATGCACATGTCCAAGTGTACCATTGGATAAATTTGGATAAAAGCATACCCTTATATAACTCAAATTCCCTTCTACATATATCCCAATTGGTTTTTTTTTTTTTTTTTTGGAGACAGAGTCTCACTCTGTTGCCTGGGCTAGAGTGCCATGGTGTCAGCCTAGCTCACAGCAACCTCAAATTCCTCAGCTCAAGCAATCCTTCTGCCTCAGCCTCCCAAGTAGCTGGGACTACAGGCATGTGCAACCATAGCCGATTAATTTTTTCTATGTATTTTTAGTTGGCCAATTAATATCTTTCTATTTTTAGTAGAGATGGGTCTCAATCTTGCTCAGGCTGGTTTCGAACTCCGGACCTTGAGCGATCCTCCCACCTCGGCCTCCCATAGTGTTAGTATTACAGGCGTGAGCCACCGTGCCCGGCCCCCAATTGGTTTTTACAATATACTTTCCCAGTTCCCATACGGGGAAGGTCTGTCAAATCATAGTGATTCTTTTTTTTTTTTTTTTTTTTTTCTGAGACAGAGTCTCGCTCTGTTGCCCGGGATAGAGTGAGTGCCGTGGCGTCAGCCTAGCTCACAGCAACCTCAAACTCCTGGGCTCAAGCAATCCTTCTGCCTCAGCCTCCCAAGTAGCTGGGACTACAGGCATGTGCCACCATGCCCGGTTAATTTTTTTCTATATATTTTTAGTTGGCCAATTAATTTCTTTCTATTTTTAGTAGAGACGGGGTCTTGCTCTTGCTCAGGCTGGTTTCGAACTCCTGACCTTGAGTGATCCGCCCGCCTCAGCCTCCCAGAATGGTAGGATTACAGGCGTGAGCCACCGCGCCCAGCTCACAGTGATTCTTAAACGTTATTTTTATTTATTTATTTATTTTTTTGAGACAGAGTCTCACTCTGTTGCCCGGGCTGTAGAGTGCCGTGGCATCAGCCTAGCTCACAGCAACCTCAAACTCCTGGGCTCAAGTGATCCTTCTGCCTCAGCCTCCCAAGTAGCTGGGAATACAGGCATGTGCCACCATGCCCGGCTAACTTTTTCTATATATTTTTAGTTGGCCAATTAATTTCTTTCTATTTTTAGTAGAGACAGGGTCTCGCTCTTGCTCAGGCTAGTGTCAAACTCCTGACCTTGAACTATCCACCCGCCTCGGCCTCCCAGAGTGCTAGGATTACAGGTGTGAGCCACCGCGCCCGGCCTTTAAACGTTATATTTTAGCTTTAGAATTTGAAAAGTCAGTTTCTCTTTTCAAGTTAAAAATGAACTTAGGACACAGGCTACATGCAAAATAACAACATAAAACTGTTAAAGCAGTGTGCAGATATTTTCTAGGATGAGATTAATACATTTATACTATAAGTTAGGTAACTATAGATTTTATGATCCTGAAAATCTACCATGGGAGGAGAATTAAAGACCTTTTGAGAAAAAGGACTGGGAGACTCAGGTCAGCGGTGAACCATAAGAATATGTATATTTTTATATTAGAAAAATAAAATTAGGGCCAGGCATGGTGGCTCACCCTGTAATCCTAGCACTCTGGGAGGCTGAGGCAGGTGGATCACTCAAGGTCAGGAGTTCAAATCCAGCCTAAGCAAGAGCGAGACCTCGTCTCTACTATAAAGAAATTAATTGGCCAACTAAAAATATATAGAAAAATTAGCCGGGCATGGTGGTGCATGCCTGTAGTCCCAGCTACTCGGGAGGCTGAGGCAGAAGGATTGCTTGAGCCCAGGAGTTTGAGGTTGCTGTGAGCTAGCCTGATGCCACGGCATTCTAGCCAGGGCAACAAAGTGAGACTCTGTCTCAAAAATAAATAAATAAATAAATAATAAAATTAGCACTCAAGTTTAGCAATATCTATTATTTTCTATTTCTAAATCTATAAAAGATGTTCTACATTATTAATTTCTATTTATGATTCCTTGTACATGAGAGATTTCAGGATTTCTCCTTAGGAAGTTTCAAAAATGTACTGTGAAATGCATTCTACTTTGCTTTTTGTAGGTAACAGATACTAAAAAGCCTACTTTTGGGTGTGCTTAGTCCTTTGTCCAAAAGCCTTTCCAGGTCTGACTTTATGACTCCAGAATTGCTTGTGAACTAAAATAAAATTTTAAGGCCCAACTCCCCCACCCCAACCCCGTGGCCAAAGGAATATCCTAAAACTAAATTGCCTGCCAGGAGTGGTCAGACAAGCCTCATCGTGCCCCCCTCCCTTCTTGGGGACACTGTCTGTAACCCATTAACAGGCTTAAGGGTATACAAGACAAAGCTACAGGTCCTCAATTTACACAACAAATCTATGTCAGGTGACTTATCTCTGATAAACAGTTCCTTATGTTAAAATATTCCAAGCCTTTACACAAAGCTTCATGTCTTTAACCAATTACAAGTCAGAGAATACCCTTACTCTAATTAATGGGTTACAAAGGATGTCTTCTCCAAAAACAGGAGGGGCGTGAAGAGGCCTGTCTGACTTCTCTCTTCCTGGCAGGCAATTTAGTTTTTTTTAGTTTCGGCATATGCTCTTGGCCAAGAGGGGGTCCATTCAATGGGGGGAAGGGGAGAGGAGGGCGTTAGCCTTAAGATTTTGTTTTAGTTCACACTTAGAAACTACTGTTTATTGTTATTCTACCCTCGCTAAAATGTAGGCCCCTAGGCTTCAAAGGGTAGGGATTTTTGTCTTGTTCACTGTTGCATTCCCAACACCTAAAACAGTGCTTGCTTTAGTAAGTGCCAGATTAAAAATTGGCTGAATGAATGAATACATGAATGGATGCTGGAGAGAAGAATAAGAAGGATGGGTCGGGGACCCCGGGAGCAAGAGTGGGAGGAGGTAGGAAAAGCCCATCCTGGGGAATGGCTTTGAGGAAGGAAAGCGCAGCGGACCCTCTTCCCCTATCTGGCCCCAAAGACCCCCATCCCTGCCCGCAACCCCGGGAATCCCAGGGAGGGGGAGAATTTAAGAGAGGCGTACGGCGCCCGGGCCCTCCCCACTCGGTGACAGGTCCTGTCCCACGCCGGCCCAAGGCACAAACCTTGCAGCCAGCACTCGGCCCGAGAAATGAGAGACATAAATATAGACTAGCTCCATTTCCTGGTCGGCCAAGAATCGTTTCCGGCGATTTTCTAGCAAACGTCTCAACTCTGTGGTTGAGGCGTTCCCTAGAAATTCCCCATCCTCCCTCCTCTGGGTTCAGCCTTGGAAGGGTTTGGGAGCGTAGACTGGGGGTCGAAAGCCTCAAAGTTGCAGAAACGTTACCACCATATTGACCTATTATTATCGCGGAGGGAAATCTGGATAGGATTGGACAGAAGTTTTGTGACAAATATATGTAAAAAGTTACTTATTAGCTAAGAACACAAATAATTGTCTTTCTCAAAAATAAGTTCATTAAGAAGATTTTAAGCCTACACAAAAACTTCGAACTCCTGACCTTGAGCGATCTGCCCGCCTCGGCCAGAGTGCTATGAAATTTTAAAAGAAATAACTTAATCCTTCATGGTAAGTTTCATCATGAGTACGAGAATGGTAGGCAAAGTAGGGGGACCAGATAGGGCATTCTAGGTAGAGAAAAACATATGTAAAAGGTATAGAAACACTAAAGGACATTATATTTTAGGACAATAGTAAGAAGTTTTGAGTAACTTGATCACAGGAAATGTGAAGGAATATATAGGAACCAGATTAGCCAATAAACAACAATCAGTAACATCTACTGCATGCTCATTTTGTGCAAGGCAATGCACAAGAGTTCTTTATATGCAGTAATTCATTTAATCCTCACAATAATCCTTTAGGTACTATTATTGCCATTCTGTAAATGGAGAATTGAGGCACAGAGAGATTCTGTGAGTGGCCCAAAGTCATTTAGCTGTTAAGTCAGAATATGAGTCCAGGTTATGTAATTCTAGACCCTAATCCCTTATTCACTGTAGAACTGCTTCCTTGTACACCACATTAAAGAAATTGGACTTTTATTCTGTAGGCAAGACTTTTTAGAATGTAGATAATAGATTGGAATGGAGAAGGATTATTTTTTTTACTGTGTCTCAACAATTGTGTGCTGGATTTTGTGTTTGGAGTATCATATGTAGTAGTACTTTGAGGCCTAAAAAGATTTTATATTCCTGCAGAGAGTAACAGTGTATAGTCAGCTCAATCTAAATTCAGGTATTGAGGTGGTTCATACCTAAGCTTCAGTGCAATCCTTTAGATGGGCCTGACTTTCAGTAATTCACTTTTATTTCTAGTTATTGGGGTCCCAGTTCAAAGTGAGGGCCCTGGTTTCACTTTTTGTTTCCCCCAGTTCTGTAAAACCCTTGAAAGTACCACCCAGTTTCTTAGCCCTTCAATTCTCACTTCCAACTTTGAAGTCAGCAAATGCCCAGATAGGAAGTGGCATTAATGTCTGGGCGTATCATCTTGTTAGCTCTCTAGGATCTTCAAGATGATTTTTTAAAAAATATAATTTGTCATTTTACTAGTTGATGTCATTGGTACAAATTTCCTGGTGTTTTATATAATAAGTGGAAACCTTCTTTCATTTATCGCTTTTAAATACTTATAACAAGCAAGCAAACAAATCTGTTCTTTTTTATTAGTTTCAGAGGCTAGCTGTATCTATTATGAGAATTGGAACTAGTGGTGCCTAAACATAAGTTTAACTGTCTAAAGGAATTGACTATTTTGAGTTGCATAATTTGTTTGTTAGCAGCTTTTCTTTTTCCTGTTGCATGTTTTCACAGATTTATAGAGGGTGGAATAATATAACTAAATGAAGATAAGTAATTCTCCCCATGAACAAGTAGGCTTAAAAAGTACAATTTAGTAAAAATTATTAACTTAGAATTCTTGCTTTTGAACATTTATATCATTCCTTACCCCAAGGTAGTTTTCTCTTGTGTGTATACGGTCTTAAGTGAGAAATATTTTGTTTTGGAATAGTTATATATATTAATGCAATTTGTATAACTATACAAAATTTTAAAGAAACATAAAAAGTTTATAGTTTTAAAAAAGTTTATAGTTTTACCCCAAACACTTAGATCAGTATATTGGAAATGTACAACTTTAACTAGAATGTCATTGTAATCACTTAGCTGGTGGGGAGTGTTCTTTTGGCTTCATCAGAATTTGTAACCAATGGGAAAAAGTAAAGGCATAAAATCACTTGTTAAGAGTAGCAAGGTGGCTTCACGTGAGGTTTTATATATGAGTTAAATAAAAGACCACCCTGCAGTGTGATGATAGGATAGATATCAGGAGCAAAGGGAGAGATGGGACATTGTAGTCCAAATAGTGATATGAAAAAAAAAGGGGTGCAGTGGCATGGGAGTAGATGTTAGTGTATTGGCAGCAGTAGCAGAACTAACTGGGTGAGAAATGGATAGGAGCTTATTTTAGATTTATTCTCTTTCTAGCTGCACATTCTAATATATATGAATTAATGATCCTGATAAGAATATTTTTGAGTAGATTTTATATGGTTAATAGTCATATGTATATTGATACACATAGTGTTTAATTTTGTTCTCTTTTAGTGGTTTGATAGTCCCTGAAATAAGAGGAAATGAAACCGTGCCTGAAGTTGTTACAACATCTGGCTATGCACTGTTACATTTTTTTAGCGATGCAGCATATAATCTAACTGGTTTCAACATTTTTTATTCGTAAGTAATTTTTAAAGATTGTCTTTTAATGATTCTTATAATTTGACTTAAACGAGTTTATTCTTTATTCTTATAAATGTCTTATATACAGGAGCAGGCTAGTGTGTTAAATTTCAAATTGATATATATGATCCCTTTTTAAGTGACATAAAATCTTAATATGCCACAAAATGCTGTCAAGCCTAGGATAATCTCTGAGAACAATATGGTAGCAAATTAAGTTTGGTTGAAAATTAATTACAAAATTTAAAAGTAGTTGTTGGCAAATGATTAATTAAATAAACACAAACTAGTGTAACTTGACTCGTAGCAACAGATATGTGGAATTGCAGGGAGTCCCTAAACTGCCTTTCTGTGCTCTAAGGTATTTCACTTGTAATTTGAAGAGGGGTATGAGAGCTAAGTTTTCATAGTCCTTCTCTATTGCAGAGGCTATACTGGATGTTATATATACATTATGTCATTTAATTCCCTTCACAATATAATTCTGTCAAGTGGGTTTTTCTCTCATTTACACTTGAGGAAATTGAAGCTTAAGAGATAAGTTAAATGGCTATACCACTGTCTTTTCTAAAATAAGAAAAACTATTCATTGGGAATTTATGATATGTCTGATACTTTATATAAATTTCTATGTTGGAAGTCCAAGGGTGAAGTGAAGTGGCCAGAGATGCTTTCAGATTCTTTCAGAGGAATGGCCAAAGAGGAACTGTATATGTTCATTTTTTCTTTTTTTCATGAATGTAGAAATTGATAAACCAGAGAGTTTTTCATCAAGAATAAGATATCCCAAATATCCTTGAATCAGCAATTTATTATAGGATTTTTTAATATAAGTAGATACACAAGCATGTACACAAAGGAGAATAAATACATAGTAGAATGTAACCACTTAAAGAGTCTTAAAGCTAAATGTGATAAACATTCCTTTTCTAACGTAAGAATATATAGTGATAGCATACTCTTTAAATATTATACAACCAAGTTTTATCTTGACTTCTCATATAGTTTGGTATTCATGAATTTAATTTATTTCTGTAAAATATATATTCAAAACATTTGCATACTTAAGTCTGTACAAAGCATTTTGCTTGGAGCTGTATAGATCCTGCAGATGTTGAGTGTGTAGTCCTTGGATGTTCGGAGTCTTGGTAGCAAAGTAAATTCTCTGAATAAACTAAGACCAATTGCAAATAAACACTAACAGAATTGCTTTAGAGTAAAAGGGTACAGAATAAAGAATTGAAATCACATTGTGAAATTGTGTTAAATTTATAATCATATAAGATACAACATAAAAATTATAAAGTTAAAAAAACCAAAATTCTTTTTCAATTATCTTAAATTTCAATACATATGAATTATATTTTACAGAATCAATTCTTGTCCTAACAATTGCTCTGGTCATGGGAAGTGTACAACTAGTATCTCTGTTCCAAGTCAAGTATATTGTGAATGTGATAAATACTGGAAGGGTGAAGCTTGTGATATTCCTTACTGTAAAGCCAATTGCGGCAGTCCAGATCACGGTTACTGTGACCTAACAGGAGAAAAATTGTGTGTCTGCAATGATAGTTGGCAAGGTAAGCACATACGGTGAGATGGCTTTTGAAACATTGATTCATGTATCTAATAGATTAATACAAATTACATACTCATTGTTTTGTTATAGTTTGCGCACCCAAATCTCATGTATTAACTTTTATTTCTAGAATGTTCTGATTAACAATCAACTTCTTAATAATCTGCTTTCTCACAAATAGAATTGGTAAAGATTTTGCCTATATGCTGTTTTAAGGATTAAATTAAGTTATATGTGAAACTTTTAATTGTAGGTATATGATCATTATGATCTTCTGTTATTCTTTGTTGAATCCCCCCAAATTTGATGAATTCACTGGATTTAACATGTGGTGCAGTCAAATTTGATTTGTAAGGCTAACATAAATGGTATATTACGAAAAGAAATGCACAAGGTACTGCAGCATATTAACTTATTTCTTAGGAAAGACTGACATCTTGTGGCTGTTTAAAAAAGAACATAGCCTTTTAAAAAACATTTCAAAGACAGGGTATTTTAACTGCCCACTGCAAAAGTAAGATTCCTTGGAAAGAATTTCTAAAACAATTTCTAAACCTATCATCAAAGATTAACTTTAGACTACACTGAAGAGTTTTTTCTTACTGTTATATCTGGGTATAAAATCATAAATTTTGTCATTATGGAATTAAATTAAGATGTAGATCTAAGTATCCATATACCTGTCCACCCAGAGGTTACTTTTTGCTGATTATATTTACATATTGAGAGCTTCCTTTGTGACAATATATTAATCCTGTTGATAGAGGGAACTTTGAATAATTGGGTAACTAAAGGTACATGATCATGTGTTATTGTAATATAGTGTAGCAAATAGTAGCAATAGTTCCTCTCAGACCTAAGACCAAAAAGAACGTGCTCTGCATGTAGGTGTATTTGTTATTCTTGAGATGAAGTTTTTTAAAAAATTATTGAGTATGCTAAGTATTTAGCGAAATCATTTTGTATAAATTGTGCCTATTATCTCATTAAAAATATTAGATATGCCGATTGTACAAAATATCAGTGATTTCGCATTAAACTGAAATTTGATTACCTAGTATGATTATAACAGATACAAATTTCTAAATGTTATTTAATTATAGGGACATTTTAAGTGGCTATTTTAATCATTTGTGACTTTTCTTCCCCTCCAAAGTGCCTTGAGATACAATTTTAAAAATTTCTATCTTGAAACTAAAATAACTTCTTTTTCTATGGAGGGAATGGTAACTTAATATTATATTTAAGTTAAGGCCTAAGAATAGAAGTATAGTTCACAGACACAGTGTTTTTCAAACTAGCCTTCAACTGCTATTAATCTGCATCTCATTTCAGTAGTCTTCAAAGCAAACGAGAAATACGTTTGTATAACATTCTCTATGAACATCTCTGTTCTTTTTCTATTTTTTATTTAATTTTATTAGTCCATCTCTGAAATGCTTTATTTTATGGGGGTCTTGTAATATAGATCTGGTTCAAAATATTATATTTTGTTTTTCTGGCCTTTGTTTATTGGCTTTTTCACATTCTGTTCTTTTCATCAGTAATGCCCCATATCATAAAAATTCCTGAATCTAATATGTCTATAAGCAAATGGAAATAGGGAAGCAAATACTGGAAATATTTCACTGAAAAAGTGAAATATGTTCACTTTTAAAGCAAAGTGGTAATATGAATAGTCTAAAAAATGTTATAAATATACACATATTTGTGTATATATGTATATTTTAAATTGAGAATAATGTGAAAATATAAATTATAAAACATAGAAGTCAGACAAATTTTTATACTATTAACAATTCTTAACAATTAGGGAATTGATCTCTGAATTGATCTGAGTATTTTGAGAGTTGAGGGCTTGGTATTTTCAAGACAAATGATGTGCACATTGCTTATTTTGTGCCTCAGACTTGATCCTGATTGTGTATTTAAGGAAGCATAGGCAAATATAGGTGGATTGTGATGAAAACCATTAGGGAGAAAATGATGTTTTTATTTCAGATATATGGAATGGGGAGAAATCAGTGAGATATAAAGAAGAGGAAGATTTGCTTCTAGGATGAATGGAACTCAAAGACCTAGAGATGTTTAAAAAAGAGGACTGCAGAAGCAATCTTTATGAGATTAAAAATCTGGCATCTTTATATAATGTGTTATCTAGAACTGGATTCTTTCATTTAGAATAATAGGTTGTTGTTACCCCATTATATTTTATCCTTTGATGTCGGTTGACTTATTCTGTTTGGCTCTACGCTAGTATATATTTTTAAAAAATGAGCATCACCCTCTAGAAACTAGGATTTTATTAAGTAAACACAGAGGAAAAGCTTATCTTTATATTAAGTCTTGGGTTGCCTTCCTAACATTTCTCTCAGACTAGTCCCACCTGGTCTTTGTTTTCTTTAGTTTTTCTATAAAGTACCTCTGAGACTTCTGCTCAGCCATCACTCTGTTCTCTGGTGCTACCCACCCTCCAACTTTCTTTTTCTTTCTTTCTTTTTCTTTCCATTCCCCTCCCCTCCCCGCCCCTCCTCTCCTCTCCTCCTCCCCCCTTCTCGCCCTCCCTTCCTTCCTTCTTTCCTTTGTTTCTTTTCTTTCACCTTGCTGTGTTGCCCAGGATGGACCCAAACTCCTGGGCTCAAGTGATCCTCCTGCCTCAGCCTTCTCAGTGGCTGGGACTACAGACACACACCATAATTCTTTCTTAACCATCTGCTTTCACCTTTTTACTGTTTGAGACGTTTTTCCAAATTTCGTAGGAGTATGTTAAGGATAGATGGCACCATTAAAAGCAACTGTTCCCCTTTCCTATAGAAGGCACTTACAAAAACCCAAAGCTGAAATAGTAAAAAATATAGACAATACTAGATTCAACATTTTGAGAAGCACAGAAATTTATTCTATAATGTTTAATTTTGTCATAATGTATAGTTGTCAAAGATAATTAGATATTAAATAGATTACTAAAAATATAGGGGCCCATATGGACTCATCAGCATCTATAACATTTTAAAAAAACAGACTTCAGGGCCGGGCGCGGTGGCTCACCCCTGTAATTGTAGCACTCTGGGAGGCCGAGGCGGGAGGATTGCTTGGGGTCAGGAGTTCAAGACCAGCCTGAGCAAGAGCGAGACCCCCGTCTCTACTAAAAAATAGAAAGAAATTAGACAACTAAAAATATATAGAAAAAATTAGCCGGGCATGGTGGCACATGCCTGTAGTCCCAGCTACTTGGGAGACTGCGGCAGGAGGATCGCTTGAGCCCAGGAGTTTGAGGTTGCTGTGAGCTAGGCTGACGCCACGGCATTCTAGTCCAGGCAACCGAGTGAGACTCTGTCTCAAAAAAAAAAAAAAAAAAAATAGACTTCACTTTTTACAGCAATGTTAGGTTCACAGCAAAATTGCGCAGAAGGCATGGAGATTTCCCATATATCCCATGTCCCAAAACATGCACAGCTTCCCTCATTATCAACATCCCCCACCAGAGTGGTACATTTGTTACTATTGATGAGCCTACATTGATACTTTATTATCAACCAAAGTCATAGTTTACTTAGGGTTCACTCTTGGTGCTGGATGTTCTGTGGGTTTGTGCAAATTTATCATGACATGTATCCACTGTTATAGTATTATATAGAATAGTTTCTCTAAACTAAAAATCCCCTGTGCTCTGCCTCTTCATCCTTCCCACCCCCAACCCCTGGCTACCATAGATCTTTTTACTGTCTCCATAGTTTCGTCTTTTCTCAAATGTCATACAATTGGAATCATAAGGTATGTAGCTTTTTCTGACTGGCTTCTTTCACTTGGTAATAGCATTTAAGTTTCTTCCATGTCTTTTCATGGCTTGATAGCTAATTTATCTTTGGCACTGAATAATATTCCATTGTATGTGTGCACCATAGTATATCCATTCACCTACTGAAGGACATCTTGGTTGCCTCTGTGACATTTTTCACTTAATAAAATTTGTTTAAATTTTAATAAGCCACATGGGGGAAAAAGGCAACTTTGAGAAGCATTGATCTCTTAATATAGCTTCCAAACATTGGGACAGATGAAAAATTTTTAAAAGACATTAAAATTGAGACATGACAAATTCAATTTATGTTCATATATAAAGACTATAAATGTAACAGTAATTTTCAATGTTGACTCCAAAGTGTGGTATTCCCCCCACCAACTCCCTTAATCAGAGTGGTTCCAGGTTTAGCTCTTTGATATAACTTTAAACAATCTGAATGATTAGGGGTCTTTGGTCTTTGATAGCTAATTTTTCTTTGGCACTGAATAATATTCCTTTGTATGTATGTACCATTCACCTACTGAAGGACATCTTGGTTGCCTCTGTGACATTTTTCACATAATAAAATTTGTTTAAATTTTAATAAGCCACATGGGGGAAAAGCAACATTTTTGTTGTTTCTGTTGAAAGCAACAGAAACAGTCTGCCTTACTTGAGCAGAAAAAGTAGTTATTGGAAAATATAGCAGAGACCACTGTCTCCAAGCATTCACTCTTCCCTTCATTTCGGTAATAGAACTCATTGAGTTTCAGTTCAGTATAAGTCCTTCTAGCTACATACCACATTTCTTATCTTCCCTTGCAGCTAGAATGGCTGTTACTAAGTTTTGGTCAGTAGGATGTCAGTGGAAATGCTGTGTGAAAATATTAGATACACATGAACATAAATTCATTTATTTTAATATCTTTTAAAATTGATGTGAGTATAGATTTTTTGTTGAATTAATGTATCAGAAATATATTAATTTGCTAGTATAGTGATATGTGAACATTCAATTATATTAATAGATGTTTTAGAAGAGTAGTACTCCAATAAATTATGTTCTTTACTTGATACATAAAACATAATTCTAAATATTGAGAGAACCAATTTGAGCATTTTAAATGTAATTATATTCAAGTTTTGGTTCTTGGAACCTTGGTCTTATATTTTGTTTTAATCCTTTAGTTTTAGATTTTAACATTTGCCATTGGGTGGCAGTATTGGCTACCAAAAAATGGACTTAAAACTATGGCATGATTGAAGTTTGTAAAAACTTGATAATTTTGTTTGATTGAGAAAAATGTTTCAACTAAAAATCATATTTTATCAAAAGTATTTTTTTTGGGTTAATCATGCAACATTTTAAGGACATAATTAGTTATATTAGGATAGTATGTATATGTACACATGAGATGATGGGTTGCCTTGAAGAAATTCACAAAGTAGTTTATATTTTACTTTAGAAATTTGTTAATAATGAACAGGTTCTGTCTATTTTATCTATCTTAACTTTGCAGAGAGACAAGTGTCAGATAATGCACTCCATTAAATGTTTCCCACTTAGCAAAAACAGTACATCTGATTTTTTGTAAGAGCCAGTAAAATTAAGAATTTTTATTCCTAACCTACTTGAAATGTTAACTATTTGAAAAGAAAAGTAGTATTCAGAATATATATGTTACAACCCTTTTTCATGAATTCATTTATTTATTTTTGTTCATTTATTCATATAGCAATTTTTTTGAGCTTCTATTAAGTGCTAGGCACTGTTTTAGGTACTTGGGATAAATCATGGAACAAGGAAGAAAAAGATCCTTGTGGAACTTACATTCAAGCTAGCATAGACAGACCATAAATGATAAACATAAATTATATAGTATGTTCGAAGATGATAAGTACAATGGAAAAATAAAATAGAACAGAGAAAGAGGGATAAATAGATCAGGGGATTCAATTTAAAATATGATAGCATGGTTAGGCCTTCTTGAGAAAGTAATATTTGAGCAAAGACTTAAAGCAAATGAGGGAGTTCAACCATATAGATATCTAGGCGAAGAACATTCCAGGCAGAGAGAACAGTCAGTGCAAAGACCATAAGGCAGGAGGATGCTTTGTGTGCTTGAGGACCAGCAAAAAAGGCCAGTGTGACAGGAATTGAATTACTGAGCAGGCTATTACTCAGATATGAACTCAGAGAAGTTACAGAGCAAGGGAGATGGTTGGAGGTATGGAGTTCAAGGGGTATTGGGAGTGACGGAGATATGTGAAGGATGGAGCTAAATCAGCTAAGTCTTAGTAGGCCATTGTATGAATTTTTAAAAATATTTTTGCCTTTATTAAGATTTAAATTTTCCAATAATCAACCATTCCCCAAGAGAAAATCTTGCAGTTTTTAGGGTTTTGTTTTTAGGAAATTTTGGAACCCACAGAGACTCAATACAAAGTATGTTTCTACAAATCAAAAAAATGTTTGAAAAATATTTTTAGATTTAGATTTTAAAATTTAAAGTCTTCAAACCATTTTTTATTTATTTATTTTTCCATTTGTCATTTTTCATGTTTTTTTTTAAAATTTCAGAACATTATGGGGGTACAAAGGTTTTGGTTATATGAATTACTTTTATACAGGTTGAGTCAAAGTTATAAGTGTATCTATCACCCAGACAGTGTGCATTGTACCCATTAGGTGTGAATTTACTCATCCCCTCCTCCCCCACCTCCTGCTTGATTTCCATTGAATTTTACTACCATATGTACACATGAGTGTTGATCATTTAGTTCTTATTTAATAGGGAGTACATGTGGTATGTGTTTTTCCGTTCTTGTGATACTTCCCTTAGGAGGATGGTCTATAGTTCCATCCAAATTGTTACAAAAGGTATTGGTTCACCATTTTTTTATGGGTGAGTAATACTCCATGGTATACATATTCCACATTTATTAATCCACTAAAGGTAAATACCCAGTAGTGGGATTGCTGGATCAAATGGCAGGTCTATTTTTAGATCTTTGAGGTATCTCCATACTACTTTCCATAGAGATTGAACTAGTTTGCAGTCCCACCAACAGTGTATAAGTGTTCCTTTCTCTCCACATCCACACTAGCATCTGTTGTTTTGGGACTTTTTGATAAAAACCGTTCTCACTGGAGTTAGGTGATATCTCCTTTTGGTTTTGATTTGCATTTCCCTGATGATTTGAAATGTTGAGCATTTTTTCATATGCTTATTGGCCATTAGTCTCTCTCCTTTGAAAAGCTTCTGTTCATGTCTTTTGCCCACTTTTTAATAGAGTTGTTTGATGTTTTCTTGCTGATTTGCTTGAGTTCTTTGTAGATTCTGATTATTAGCCCTTTATCAGATGTGTTGTCTGCAAATATTTTCTCTCATTCTGTAGGTTGTCTGTTTGCTCTGTTGATTATTTCCTTAGCTGTGCAGAAGCTTTTCAATTTAATCGGGTCCCATTTATTTATTTTTGTTGTTGCTGTGATTGCCTTTGGGGTCTTCTTCATAAATTCTTTGCGTAGGCTGATATCTAAGAGTTTTTCCAACCTCTTCTAGAATTCTTCCAGTTTCATGCCTTAGGTTTAAGTCTGTTATACATCATGAATTAATTTTTGTGAGATGTTAGAGGTGTGGATCCTGTTTCATTTTTCTGCATGTGGCTATTGAATTTTCCCAGCACCATTTATTGAATAGGGATTCTCTTCCCCAGTGTTTTTGTATGCCTTGTCAAAGATCAGATGGCAATGTGATGACGGTTTTATACCTGGGTTCTCTATTCTGATTCATTGGTCTGTATCTCTGTTCTTTTGCCATTATTATGCTGTTTTTGTTACGACAGCCTTGTAATATAGCTTGAAGTGTGGTAAAGTGATGCCTCCTGATTTGTTCTTTTTGCTTAAGATTGCTTTGGCTATTGGCGCTCTTTTCTGGTTTCATACGAAGCATAGAATTATTTTTTCTAGATCTCATTGTACAGATTTTGACATTTACACTAAATGAAATGGGGAAGGCATTGAGGATTTTGAGCAAAAGATCAATATGATCTGGCTTAGTTTTTATAAGGTTCCTATTGACTTCTATCTGAGAACAGACTGTGGGAGCAGTGTACCAGTTAAGAGACTACTGCTATAATCTAGGTGAGAGACAACTGTAGTGTGGACAGGTTGGTAGCAGTGGAAGGTAGGGATAATTGCTTGAATACTGAATGTAATTTTAAAGTAGGATTAATAGGAGTTGCTGATGGATTGAATGTGGGGGATGAGAGAAAGAAGAGTCAAACACAACTTTAAGGTATTTGGCTTGAGCAAATGGGAAGAGGGAGTTATCAACTGATACGAGGAAGATTTTTAGGAGAAAGATTAGTCTGGTGTTTGTATGTCAAGTTTGAGATGTCTTCTTCTTCTTCTTCTTTTTTTTTTTTTGAGACACAGTCTGGCACTGCTGCCCAGAGTACAGTGGCACCATCATAGCTCACTGCAGCCTACAACTCCTGGTCTCAATCAATTTTCCTGTCTCAGTCTCCTGATTAGCTGGGACTATAGGCATGCACCACCACTTCTGGTTAATTTTTTACATTTTTTGTAGAGAGGGGATCTTGCTATTTCCCAGGCTGGTCTTGAATTCGTGGTGTCAAGCCTCAGCCTCCAAAAGTGCTGGGATTACAGGTGTGAGCCACTGTGCCTGGCTTAAGACGTCTTTTAGACATCCAAAGGGAGATATTGAGGAGGCAGTTGGATATATGGGTCTGGAGTTTGATGGAGAGAGGTCTGTACTATATGTATATTTGGAGGTTGTTGGCTTAAAAATATTAAATTGGACTCCATTGATGGTACATAAAACCATGAGATTAGTTGAGATTAACAGGAAAGTGAGCATAGAAAATAGAACCAAAGACTGAACTGTGGGCCACAACAAAATTCATAGAGTATTCTGTGTTAGGTGTATGTATTTCTTACTTAGATAAGCTTGCCTGTCTAAAGTTGAGATATTTAAACCATTTATTTTGTTGCCTCTGACTGGGCATTGTAAGATAAACACATCCTGCTCTTAATCTAGCTAATTCTATATTTATCATTTTCCACTGATCAGGACCAGTCTCTTAAATCTTTCTTAGGATTCGTTTTGTTTTTTTGTTTTGTTTTAAATAGCATGTATTGCTTTTCCAACATCCTTAACATAGTTTATAGATTTTCTTCAGAGCATACTTTCTGAATCAGCTTATGCTGCTGTAATAAAATACCAGACTGGATCACTTAAACAACAGATAAAGTTATTCCTCACAGTTCTAGAGGCTGGAAGTCTGAGATCATGGTGCCAGCATGGTTGTGTTCTGGTGAGGACCATCTTACTGGCTTGCAGACAACTGTTTTTTTACTCTATCCTTACATGGCACGGGGGTGGGGGGAGAGAGGGAGAGAGAATGAGCGAGAGAATGAGCAAGCTGGAGAAAGTGAAGCCAGCTGGAGAGAGCAAGCAAGCCCTCTGGTCTCTTTTCATAAGGGCACTAATCCCTTCAAGAGCACCCACCCTAATTAACTCATCTAAATCTAATTACTTCCCCATAGCCCCACTGCCTTTTACCATCATATTGGGAGTTAGGGCTTTAACATACGAATTTTGAGGGGACACAAACATTTACTCTATAACACATGGTAATTCTTAAAACGGATATTTCTTAAAGCTATTCCAATTTATGGAGGTATAGAGGAACTCTTCCCTATTCACAATTAGAATTTTCTTGGGCAAGTCAATTGACTTACCTGGTTATCAGTTTCATTATTTGTACAGAGAGATTATTTGCTTTTGTCTGAATCTTGGGATGATAACTAGATGAAAGTGATTTGTAATAGCAAGTGCCTTGCTGTATATACTTAAAGGACTGGTATTACAGAAATACTTTCCTTTTTAGTATGTAGACATTTTGTAATAGCTTTTGATTTAGTAATTGCTTCTCTTTGCAATCAGGTTTAATGCATTTTCTTAATAAAAACTTGAATTTGTGAATAATATTTAGATATTAGGCATACTATTTATGTACTCTGAGTATTCTAGTATAATGATTACCACTTACACAATTCATTGTTTTATAAAATTAACATATTGTCAGAATAGTTGTGGACATTTAAAATATGCTAAAATTGATACTTGGCCTTTGGAAATTGGTATTATGGGTCTAGAACATGTGTAGAATACTTTGGATACTGTAACAAAATCAAATTTTTCTAATGATGGTAGAAGATAGAACTCTTCAAATGATTTTATCTTGTTTTGTATTTTATTGGAGAACTTCAGATTCAGTGTACCCATTAAATCATAAGACTATTTCCGGAATAATTACAGTAAGCTACATATTCCTCTCTTAAAATCTCGCTTCCCGGCATATTTTCCCCTTCCTGCAAACAATCCAATTTCTTTTTGGGAAATTGCCTTTTGCTAATTGAGGGTAGTCTTGATGGGAAGATAAATACAGGTTTCTGTCTATTGTAAGCTTGATTTTTTCATCTCTGAAAAAATTCCCTAAATTTCTATATATTTTTCTAATAAATTTCCAGTTTTCCTTAAGCTAGCCAAATTAGTTTCTGTGGCTTACAATCCAGAAACCTAACTGACATACTACACTAGAAATACTGTTAGAGGGTATATTTTTTCTGGTTATTGGATTTATTTAAAATACCAAAAATGATATGTATAGTATAGAGTTACTAAGAGGTACAACTTAACAACCTGCGTTTGATATAGTTCAAAGTTAGCAATATTTATTTAATGTTTTTAGTTGAGAACTATGAAAAGAAAATAATTTGGCTTTTTAAATGTGTACCACCTTAATAATAAAACAAATGCTTTTTAATGATAGTATAGGTTAAATATAAGTTAAAGGTATGAGCCAAAACTGTATCAAAAGGAAGTCTAAAATCCTGGAGTAAGATTAATTTTACCCCCTGAAAATCCTTTATTTGACTAGATTGCTTTTTAGTTTCTTTTCCTGCTTTCTACTTTCATGAATGTTTTCACATTTCAGAAATAATATAAGGAAACTTTATTCAAAATAATTCTTGCTTTTGGAAATCAAAAGGAATAACTCATTTGCCTACCTGTTGGGAGAGATAAAATTTTACTTCTAGGTTTTCCATTCTGTTTGTTTGTATGTATTAATTAGTTTTAAAAATTAAACTTAAAACTAAAATAAAAAAAAACATGGCAACTGCTGCTAATCAGAGTATATATTCAGAGCAACTTGAATCTGTGTTCCTGGGTGGCCCTCCTCAAGCTTTGGGCTCAAATAAACTCCATATTTAATGTTGTCTGGATATCGTTACTTAAGATTGACATACTGTCAAGGACGATAACTACCATGGCTTCCAGTGCTTTGATAAAACCTCTTATGCATGGCCTGCTGGCCAAGCGTCTGTGATTTCATGTTTTTGGGAGTGTTCATTGTATCCCTGGGGGTTGCAGCTCTCTGTAAGTTTGCTGTGGCTGAACCAAGAAAGAAGACATATGCAGATTTCTACAGAAATTATGATTCCAGGAAAGATTTTGAGGAGATTTTGAAGGCTGATACCTTTCAGAGTTCAAGTCAGAGTGTTTTTCAAATATAAAGAATTTCTTTGGATTCAATTGCAAGGAAGTTTGTCACTGACCTGTGTTTCTAAGCTATGAAACATGAATATGAGGGCTAAAGAATAGTTTCTCTTGATAGGCAAACCATTAACAAATGCCGTGGATGTTAAAAAAAAAACTAAAATTAAATAGTTTTTCTAGTTACATCAGAAATTAGTATACAAATCTATTCATAAATTTGAGGGCTCTCGAGGGATTGCTGTCTCTGTCACCTGAAGACTTTAAATATTTATCCATTTTTATGGAAGCTAAGTTGTTTTATAAATTTAATTTGTGTAAGGCAAATAAAATTTTTGCACTGATTTCCATTATAAAATCAGGGATAGATTCCTTTAGTAAAAAATTTTCCTATGTAAAATAACCAGGATACTTTGGAAAGGAAGAAAGAATGTAAATCATTTGTTCTGGAGTTGCTTTGGAAAAACTTTCAGAACTTTGTAGTACTTTATTCTATATTTATTCTTTGCAATTACTTCTCAGTCAGATTTACCTGTGATTATAGAAATTTTTACTGTAATTTCATGTTTTTCTTTTAGCTTGTATGTTTGTAATATCTAATAGCATTAAGCTTCATTAATTTATTTTGTATGTTGACATAATTATACTTAATTTTCTTGTATATAAATGAGGGAGTTGACTTAATAACAATAAGGTGCTATTATGAAGCATTTATTATAATATTAAATATTCAATGTTTCATATAGGATCTCATTTTATCTTCATAAAATCCTATGGTCTACTTATAATCTCCAGAATTAAACTGAAGCTTAGCGATGTTATTATAAATAACTTTGTCCAATGTTTCAGAGCTAGTAAGTAGGAAAGCTAGGTTTGACTCCATAGCTCATGCTCGTACTCCTTTACAGCCCTAGGGTGCCTTTCATTCATCCATCCATCCATTGATTGATTGATTGGTTCGTTCATTCATTCATTCATTCAGTAAGTAAGTATATTCTGAGGCTAATTATGTAGTAGTTGTAGGCCATGTTAAGGATTTTTCATTTTACTTTAAGTGTGGTGGGAAATCAGTGAAGTATTTTAAGTAGGGGAGTGATAGGAGTGGATTTATAATACATTTTTAATCATTCTGGTTGCATTGTGGAGAGTTGAATGTGATGGGAAAGGAACAAGAATGGAAATAAGGAAACCAGTTTGGAGACTCTTGCAGTAGTCCAGGTGGGAGTGGTTGGTGGCTTGGACTGATGGTGGCTTGGATGATAGTTGCAGAGGAAGGGATCAGTGGTGGGGTGATAGCATTTAAACATGTTTATAATTGGTAAGGCACAGACAGGACACCAGTCAAAATGGATGCTGGCGTGAGGACTGGAGAAAGATCCTGGATGACCCATGCTGTGCCAGACATTACCCTTTTAGTTATCTATTATAAGGAGGTCTGAATTATCTCTGGTGAGGAGTCAGGGGAACTGGGAAGGTAAGGTTGATACTTGGGGTGCTGAGGCACATCTGCTTACTGACAGTCATTGAAACATTTCCTTATTTTAACACGTGGAAAGTCTGTAATCTCTGCATAGCTAATTAATGTTGGATTTGTTGGTGGATTTGATGTTGAGTGTGGGAGAAAGAGAGAATTTAAGAATGACACCAAGGCTTTCACCTTGAGCAACTGGGGGAGTGTAAGTTCCATTTACTCAGATGGCAAAAATTGGTGAAGGAGCAGGTTTGGGAGAGAATAAGCATGGTTTCAGTTTTGGGTGTGTGAGATGATTATTAGACATCCAGTGGAAATGTCAAGAAGTAGTTTTAATTTATGAGAGATTGTGGGGCTGGACATACAAGTTTGGGAGAGCAGAGTATAATTCTCCCCTGTGTGATTATATAATAGCTTTTTTCCCCTCGAAAATCTGACTCTCAGCAGCCTGTCACTAATGCCTAAAGTTATAGCACTAGAAATTTATTTATGCTCTATGGTTTATTAAACTTTACATAACCTGTGGTGAAAGTAGCATATTAAATCTTTAAGAAGGCCCTTTGTAAAGTGAATTAGTTTATTATACCCTTTTAAAAATAGCTGAGACCTGCTACCTTGAGAAGATTCCCATATTGATTAAGAGAATTTATACAGGGAGAGTTATGCAGAGATGTTGCATGAGATACCAGATTATGAAGTGGTTGAGGATTTTTTATGGACATATTTTTATAATAAAGGGAATCTTGCAAATATCAGATGTTCTTGCTTACATGTGGGAGCTAAGATAATTGATCTCATGGAGGTAGAGGGTAGAATGATGGTTACCAGAGGCTGGGAAAGGTAGGGGGAAGATGAACAGAGGTTGGTTAATGGATACAAAATTACAGTCGGATAGAAGGAATAAGTTCTAATGTTCAATAGCACAGTATGGTGAATATTGTTAATAATAATTTTTTGTATATTTCATAGCTAGAAGATTTGGAATGTTCCCAACAAAAGAAATTATAAATGTTTGAGATGATGGATATCCTGTTTTGATCTTTACACATCATATGTGTTTATTAAAATATCATGTGCATCTAATAAATATATACAATTATTATGTATCATTAAAAAATATTGAAAAAAAGGCGAGTCTTTCTTGAATGGCCTTTAATATTGGATTTTTAATAGATGAGGAAGTCTTTGTATATAAGGTATTCTTTATATTATTTGTGTTTTAAATTAATATTTGGTTTATTAATTTACATTTTTAATTATTTTGGTTATAGAATGCAGAAAGCTACAAATTAAGACATCTAATTTTCCTTCAGTCTTTAAATTATATTTATAAATCTTGTTATTCTATTTATAAATTAATAATTCAGAGTAAAATAAAGACAGTCTATAGATTTGGCTATAGGCCATTCCTTCTAATAATTACTACAAGTTACATAAAATATATTAATAACAGAGATAGGAAGAATTTTGATTGCTATTTCCTTTTGTGTAGAAAATTAGGTATTTTAGATTATAGAATAAAATTTTAGAAGTATCTTTTTTAAGACAGAATCTCACTCTGCCTGGCTAGAGTGCTGTGGCGTCAGCCTAGCTCACAGCAACCTCAAACTCCTGGGCTCAAGCGATCCTACTGCCTCAGCCTCCCAAGTAGCTGGGACTACAGGCATGTGCCACCATGCCCAGCTAATATTTTCTATATATTTTTAGTTGTCCAATTAATTTCCTTCTATTTTTAGTAGAGACGGGGTCTTGCTCTTGCTCAGGCTGGTCTTGAACTCCTGAGCTCAAATGATTTGCCCGCCTTGGCGTTCCAGAGTGCTAGGATTACAGGCGTGAGCCACACGGCTGGCCTAGAAATATCTTTAGAGTCCTATTTTCTGTATTAAATAATATTTTGTTTAAATTAAATTAGTGCATTAATTATTAGTGTTAATTTCTTACAGCTGCTGTAACAAATTACCACAAATTTGGTATCCTAAAACAACATACATTTATTAATCTTTTACCATTCTGGAGGCCAGAAGTCTGAATCAATTTCCCTGGATCAAAATAAAGGTCTTGGCAGGGCTGGAGGCTATAGGAGAGAATTTATTTCCTTGATTTTTTCAGTTTCTGGAACTGCGTTCCCTGCATTACTTGCCTTATTCCTCTATCTTCAAATCTAGGAGTGCAGCATCTTCAGTGGTCACATTGCTTTCTTCTGTAGTCAAATCTATCTCTCTCATAGGGACACCTGTGATTACATTTAGAGCCCACTCAGATAATCTATGATAATACCCTCTCAAAATCTTTAATCACATCTGCCAAGTTCCTTTTGCCATATGAGGTAAAATTCACAGGTTCAGGTGATTAGGACCTGGATTCTGTGGGGGCTATTATTCATCCTAGTGTAAACTTGCTCTGCAGTATTTTGCTTTAATGCAGATTTGATAAATATATTAGTGATTCAAATATATCCTTAACTCTCAAGATTTTTTCATGCCATTTTTCTCTATCAAACTCTTTTGCCAAGTCATACCCATGTATTGTATACTTGACTACTTCCAACTCTGTGCCTTTGGGTGATACGCTGTTTTTAATTATTTAAAAATAATTTCAAAGTTTTAGAAAAGTTATAAGAATAGGAATAATGCAAAGACTATTTGACTGCCCTCTACTCAGATTCACCTATTGTTAACATTTTACTCTATTTTCTTTGTTATACCCGATTTACATGATTTAAAATGTATATTTCCTTTTAGTAAAATAAGATATAAAACTTCGTATCAATAGATGTATTACTTACATATTATGTCTATATGATCTTCAGTTAATTTAGAGGTTTGCAAACTTTTCTGTAAAAGGCCAGACAGTAAATACTTTTTATTTTTCAGGCTTCATGGTCTCTGTTACAGTTACTCAACTCTGCTAAAGCAGCCATAGACAATACTTGACTGAATAAGCATGGCTGTGTTTTAATAAAACTTTATTTCAAAAACACCTAGTGGGCTGGATTTGGAGTTAAGTGATTTCTAAATGATTTAGAATTGTAGTTATTCTTGTGATATTTCACTTCAAAGAATGGGCTCCAGCTCCATCCAGGATAATACAAGAGGTGTTAGTTCTGAAATAAAAATAAATAAATGAAAAATAGAATTGTAGTTAAAAGAAATTTTTTTAAAAAAGAAATTCCTTTAATATCTTTAATTATCAAGGAGTAGTTCATAGTCTTTTCACTTAGAAATAATAAAGTTTTGTATATTTGATTTAAATGATTATATCATTATCAAAGAGATAATCTAGGATACTTCCTAGTTTATTCCTGAAAAATACAGACCCATACAATATGTAAGCATTGAAAAGATATTGAAGATGAATGAATCAATACATGGATGAGTGAACAACTGAACAAAATGCAAACTACATGGGCCGATGCTTCTTAAATAAGAACAATCTGTTTGGAAGTTTTAAAATTTTGTGAACTTTTTGAAATAAGCAAATTTAAGGTCAACTGCCTGATCTCATAACTGAGTAATGCTGCTTGATTGTAATGCCAGTGTTTGTGTTGACTATTAAGTTGGGAGTAAGTAGTATACCTGTAATTATTGCAGGCTAAAAAGAATGCAAGTGAAGTATACTAATATTTTTGTGACAAGTGAAGAACAGATGATGATATGCTATAATGTATGAATTAAAAAGATTTGTAAATGGAGGGAAGGAAAATGGTGGAAGAATTCTGTTGTCAAAATAATATAGGTATGCTAAAATTATGTAAAAAAGACAGTCTAAGAATTAGTCCCATTTTCAACTTGAGATCAATTATTTAGCTTGAACAAAGCAGTATTGTGCATCATATTAAGTGTTAATTTTATTAGTTTTATAAGGTTGCTTATAAATAATTTATAAATTTGTTTGTTTTATACCATAAAAGAAATTTAAGCATGTGTTTATATCTAGTATTTGAGCATATTTTAGTTTCATCAAAATTAAAATAATTTGTGTGCCCCAAGGTTTGATGAAAATATATTCCTTTTAGGAACATTCCTTCCATTACTGAAGTTTGAGAATCACTGATCTAGGCTAGTCTCCTATATATTACAGATGAGGAAACTAAGGCTCATGAGTAGCATAATGAATATGGATAGGAAAATGCTGTATTTTCAATTTTATAGTATTTGAAACTTTTCTACATTAATTATTTTTATTATGCATAATAATATTTTCTTTTTGAGGATATATAAAGCTCCCTGCTAAAGCCAATTTTGGTTCTTAATAACAATGCTAAAAAAATGTAATCTTTATTTTTGTATTTTAGTAGTTCATAATTTACTAATGCTTTTACTTCCACTATTTTTTAACAATAAATATTTATAATAACCCTTGGGGGTAGATTGTTATTTCCATTTTATAGATGGAGGCTTGATGATGTGAGAGGTAAACAGACTTGCCCAAAGTCACGTTGCTAGTAAGTGACAGAACTGGGGTTTGAGTACATTGTTTTCCATTTTGACATTCTAGTAGCATACTAAAGTAAATCTGAACTTTTTGTTATTTAAATCATTCTTTTAGATTGTGATATTTCTTTGAATGCATCCAAGTCTGATTTTTTCCCTTCTAAGCATTACATTTGCTGTAGTATTTTTCTTATAAGCTATGTTTTAAATCATTTATTATATATGTTACATTTATTAATATGATAAACATCATATTCTTAAAGTCTCCTAATCCATATATTTACTTCTATAATCTAAAGTCTTTGTTTAATTCAGTGTGTTGTTTGATTTTTTTTTTTAATAGGTCCTGATTGTTCTTTGAATGTTCCTTCTACTGAGTCTTATTGGATTCTGCCAAATGTTAAACCCTTCAGTCCTTCTGTAGGCCGGGCTTCACACAAAGCAGTTTTACATGGGAAATTTATGTGGGTGATTGGTGGATATACTTTTAACTACAGTTCTTTTCAAATGGTCCTGAAGTAAGTATTTATTTTCAGATTTTCACCATCTATTTTTTAGGCTGGATTTTTATCCTAAATGTTTTGTTTTATTGCTGTCCAACCACTTGTGGTTAGTTTTGTGATAGTATCTATTTATTAATGGGAGTGATTTGGGAATGTATGACCTCAATATGTCCACAGTTAATTATTTGTTAATTATTTGTCATTTGACCTCAATATGTCCACAGTTAATTATTTGTCAGTATGTCCACAGTTAATTATTTGTATGACCGCAATATGTCCACAGTTAATTATTTGTCATATAGTTTGCTTTGTGTAGAAATTTCATTCTCTCTCTAGAGTGCTTTAAGTAAATTCTGAATTTGAAAATGTTAACTTCAAATAAGGGCAGGCCATGCCTATATTGGGCATAATGTATTATGCCACCTTTCATTTTTTCAGAATGAAGTGTAAACACACATATGAAAGTACTTTCAGTTAGTTCTATAAATTTTAATTTACCTGAACTTTTACTTTGTATGTACTTTACAGACTTCTGTTGGGAGAACAGTGCCTGTATAATAAAATAGATCATTTTAGATCTAAAATAGATCATTCATTTACTGTTGGCTCAGTAGAGATTGTTCTCTGCACAATTGGATAAGGGGAATCACATGGATCTATCTGATTTCTTTTTCAGCTGATGACTATATTCTATAAATCATTCTATAACAGAATAAAAGAGGAAATAGGGAGAATCATTGGATTATCAATGTTGTTTTCAGGGGTAGGGGTAATATTTGTAATATGTAGTAACTGTTGCAACTTGGGCATCAATCAGTCAGAACTGGCCCTGGACAGTATACCATGATGGCATGCACCAAACAGAATTGCTAGATCCAGCAGATAAATATACAGGACATCCAGTCAGACGTGAATTTCAGATCCACAACAAATAAATTTTTAGTATAAGAAGGACTCTTGCAGTATACATATTTTTGTTTTGCCCCAAATATTGCATGGGTCATACTTTTAACTAAAAATTGTTTGTTATTTATCGGAAATTCAGATTTAACTGCGTATCCAGTATTTTATCTGATGGCTCTACCCACTGAATATATTTGCCCTGTTAATTTTGAATATTTAAAACATTCTATAAAGGAAGATTGCTTTAGAAAAAACATTGAATGTGACTAGAATTAAATTATAAAATAAAATAAGTTCTGGAGAGAGGGAGAGAGAGTTTAGGTAAATATTTAAGTGAAAAATTAGAATTCTGTAATATATGAAGAATAAAGTATAGTAAGAAGAATTTAAAGAGATTTGATGGGATTAAAATGAATCATTCAGATATGAAAAGAATCTAAAGAAATAATGAGATTTAAATGTGAAAATTAAAAGGAAATTAACTATAATTAAATAAATTGAAAAGCCTATGAAATTAGAGTTGAATTTTGAATTAAAACGTGATATTTCCAAAGTTTAATTGTGAATAGAAAGAACAAGATTGTCAAGGAAACATGGGAATTTTAAAAGTTGTATCTGTTTAAGATTAATAGCGTATTTAAAATTAAGTGATGAATATTATTTGATAATCTCTTCCACTTATATATTTTTCATTTGAATCAGATACTTTAACTATTTTTGTCTGAAACCTGATTTTTTTGGTGACAGTATTTATATAGATTTAGAATAAGCTATGAAGTATCAGATTAGAAGTAACTTTGTTGCTGTTTCCACAGGTTAGAGAATATTTTTCATCATTCTGAATGTAGTTCAATTGTAGAGGATATTTAAACAGCTTTTAGAAGTGATAGTGTCAGTCATAATTTGATTTATCTTCTGTAGAGGAATTTTTTTTTTTTTTTACAATAAGTGAAGCAAATATTTATTGCTGAAGGCATGACTATACTTTCAAGTCTTCTAGCAAAACAACAGCCAAGTACTTCAGAGGACACAGGAAGAGGATTGCCAGTCTACACAATGGGCGCTCTGATCATATACAACAAAAATTGACAGATATCTCAGGAGAAATAGCAGAAGTTTTAAAGT
>CAUYRT010061962.1:0-61781 GCA_963574885.1 Lepilemur ruficaudatus | reverse complement strand
GCTAATTTTTTCTATATATATATTTAGTTGTCCAGCTAATTTCTTTCTATTTTTTTTGGTGGAGACGGGGTCTTGCTCTTGCTCAGGCTGGTCTCGAACTCCTGAGCTCAAACGATCCGTCCACCTCAGCCTCCTAGAGTGCTAGGATTACAGCCCTGAGCCACCACACCCGGCCTCTATTGCATTATTTAAAATAAATTTAAGATCCTACTTTTAAATTTAGGTCACCTTCCCAATCTCCGGCTCACACCCAGGCCTGAGGCTCTGAGGCTGAGAGGAGATCTGGTGCTCTGGACACAATCGTCCTGTGGCTCAGTGCCCCACTCCCTTGGCAATGCCCTGGGTTTGCTTTTGAGTGTTTGCAGACTGACGGTCTTCCAGCTCAGTTAGTTAAGGTTTTGCGTCTCCCATGTCCAGCTCCCCTTGGTCTGCGAGAGAAAGAATGGATGAGGCAAGAACAAATCCCCTCCTCTGCCTTTTTTTTTCTTTCCAAAATTTAGGTGGCTAAAAGAAACCTCCTCCCTCTTTGCCCTGAAAACTGGCCTGGAGAGTAGAGAAAGTGAAAATCCCAATTTGATTAAGGCAGAACTGAGCCCTTATGTTCTAGCCTCAGGCAAAGCAAAGCTGCCTCCTTCTATCCTGTTTCATTTATTTTTTTTTTAATTTAAAAGGTATATTAATTTTTCACACACAGACACACACACAATTCCCCCAGAAAAGTCTCCCTTGACATATTCAGGATCTTCTGAAATTGTCTTGATTTCCACCGTATGTACTGTGTATGCTGCAATACTCATTTGTTGCTCACCGTCCAAGTACCCCATATTCCCTAAGCATGGGTGACCTCAAACGTTTACTTTACAGACCAAGGGGCTCTCCTTAAAACAGTTAACTTAGCTACAGTACTTGGGTAGTGCAGATGTGTTAAGTAGATAGCCAGGGATTCCAGGTCTCCTAGGGACGAAAGGGGATGCCTTGCCTTGGTACTGCAATTGCCCCACCTGGGAAGAAGGCCAAGGGTGGACCCCAGGCACTACCCTCCCCGCATCTTGGTGCTGCCCCACCTTTATCCTATCCTGAGCACTGCCATAGCTGGGGGATGAGGGAACACCCTACCAGTCTACCAATTAGAATTTAGCATGCCAACAGCAAAAGAATGCAGACGACTCTCTACCCCACTGGCAAGAGGCATAGGTACAATAGAGTCTGGAAGGTGACTTAGGACAACCTAAGGCTAATTATCATGTCATTAGCTTAAATCTGTGTTGTGGTTCACTCCCCATGATGGGCTTTCAGAGAGGTTCATGGGAGATCTGCATGTGTAGTAAGACTAAGGTCATACAACTCCCAACTGTCCAATCAAAGTAGTTCCACGGTGACATTTGAACCACGAGAAGATGGTCTGGACACTATAAAACAAGACCTAGACCATAACCAAGATCTTTTTTTGCTAATAAGGCACCCCATTGTCATCTGTGGCATATGTATCTTGCTCTGTAAATCTATATCTTGCGCCTTCTCTATAATCCTATCTTGCTCCACCTTAATAAATTTCACCTTGTGCTTGCCTTACTTTGGTGTGTCTGGTCATTCTTTAGCCATGAGCACACCAAAAACTGAGAACACAGAACAAGATTGCCAAACCCAACGTATTTGCTGTTTGAGAATTTGAATTATAAGATGGTGAAATCCAGTGATATAAGAGTATTAATAAATGTTCTTTTGAATGTGTGAATTTGGAAATAATGCACATTTCCTGAAATTAAAACTTCATCAAGAAGTACATGATTTCAAAGCTGAGGAGCTGAGTTTTTTGCAAATATTGTTGTCACTTTAGCTGCTAAACAGAAATTGTTTCACTGAAGTCCTTTGTCCAAATCAGTCTTGAAAAACATGAGGTTTGAATTGATGAGATCTTCTGGAGCATAAGTGTTGCTTAAAACAAAACAGTCCTATGTGTGAGTTTCCTATATATGAAACTATTTCCCCATCTGGACTTTTTCTCTTTCCCCCTTCCCCCATACACACTCCAAAGAAACACAGAGCTTTTGCCAAGGTTCAACAAATCTATGTTGCATTTAGAGTACTTAGAGGGGAATGGTTTATTTCACATGGTAATCTGCCTTTCTGAAATAATGAGGTGGTATTAAATGGCCTACAGGAAATAAATATAATGGAGAATTAAGAAACAGGAATTTGATTGCAGTTATCCTGCCCTGTCCAGGACTTCTGGCAGAGTCTCCCTGTGCCCACTGGGAGGCCAATGTCTACTGAACATCCATTATCGACCATGTCTGGTGCTAAGGAAGGGGAAGACAGGGAGGGAAGACAGATAATAAGGTATAGTCATTGACCAGGAGGAATGCATATTTTAGAGACAGGGTTGTCAAACTGGAGAACAGGAAAACTTTCCAAGGGATATATAGACATGTAGAAAATTTTAGGAAATCCTATTTCCACATCTTCAACTTTCATGTGTACCCTCCCGTAGCATGACTCAGGCTATCATCCTTCCCTATTTCCCTCCATAACAGCAATAGTCCCACTGTTCACAGAAAAGTCACTCCTAACCTCCATGCTGAATATGACTGCAGTGTGATAATGTTCCAAGTGTAAGAACATATAAGATGCCAAACCAATGGAGAATTGGAAACGACCCCTTTAATGTTAATCAAGATGCCATAAATCCTCCTTAGACCATCCTGCTTTTCCCAGACTTAAACATATTTCTGTTTAGGATGATTCACTGATTTATAAATGGAATATATATATTGGTCTTGTTGAGATGTTCTGAAATCAGTGTGGACGATGGAAGTGGTAGTGATCCTTGCTTAACAACCTTACTTCTTTTATCCCGTGACGTGTGCCCAAGAATGCACTGTTCATGAAGGAAAGTACGGGGAAAGCAAAGAGAGCTTTAATAAGAAATGCTAAAAGGCTTTATAGCTCTCATTATAAATTTAAAAAATTCTGTTCAATTATAGTACTAATCCCTAGGATGTGTCATTGGCTGGGAAAAAAAAAAATCAAAAAAACCCACTATGGTAGTTGAAGAAGTATGGTTTAATAAGACTGATTCTTTTATTTTGTCTTTTAAACGTAACTGGAAAGTCTCCTGGAGCACTGAATTTATCAAAAGTTTTCGACACTGGATAAAATTGTAGACAAACATTTTATGTAATTTCTTTTATTTTCTTTTTCATTAATAAATTTTGTTTTATTTTTTATTTTTAAATATTTATTTATTTAAAGATAAATAAATATCTCTATGTTGCCCAGGCTGGAGTCCAGTGTCTATTTACAGGAACTATCACAGTTACTACAGCCCAGATTCCTGGGCTCCAATAATCCTCAGCTTCCAGCGTAGCTGGGACTACAGGCGCAGACTACTGCACCCCAGCTTGTAATTTCTTTTAGAGTTGATGTGGATCGTTCAATACAGTAGTTAGAACATGTTTTAGTAAATCATATCAATAATATTCATTCCCTTATTATAGGCCATCTGTATTAGTTTTCTATAGTGCATAACAAATTACCATGAACCACAAAGTTAGCGGCTCAAAACAACGCACCTTTATTATCTCAGGTTCCATGAGTCAGGAGCTCCCCCCCTCACCCCCCACCCCCACCCCGCAGAGTTTAATTGAATCATCTACTCAGGTCTCCAGCTGCAATCAAGGATTTGGGGGTTTGATCTCATCTGAGGCTCGGGGCCTCTTCCAAACTCACCGTTGTTGGCAGAATTCAGCTCCTTGTGATTGTAGAGCTGAGATCCCAGCTTTCTTACTGGCTGTCCGCTGTCTGCTCTCAGCTTCTAGAGGCCTCTACAATTCTTTGCCATGTGGCCTTCTCACAAGCACCCTCATGACACAGCAGTTTACTTCTTCATAGCGAGCTGGAAAATCTCTCCAGTTTGCTAAAACATTTTTATATAATATAATCTAATCAAAGGAGCAGTTATCCCATCATATTCACAGCCCCTCCACTCCAAAGGCACAGGATAATAGAGGGTTTTGTACACCAAGGGGGCAAGAATCTTGGGGGCATCTTAGAATTCTGCCTACCACACACCACCTTCATCTTATTTCCATTTTTGAAATGTTTAATATTTTGTGTCTTCTATTGTCAAAAACCAAAATTATCTTCTAGTAAGTAGCTGGAGCAACTTTTTAATTTTTAGCATTATATAACTTTCTATTTTTGCTAAATACATAGGAAAATTAAAATTGTGATGATGGTGTCTAAAAAATTAATGGCATAATTTGAGGACTTTTTTTCTTTTCTTTTCTTTTCTTTTTTGAGACAGAGCCTCATTCTGTCACCTGGGCTAGAGTGCCGTGGCATCAGCCTAGCTCACAGCAACCTCAAATTCCTCGGTTCAAGTGATTTGCCTGTCTCAGCCTCCTGAGTAGCTGGGATTACAGGCACAAGCCACCATGCCCGGCTCATTTTTCTATTTTTGGTAGAGACGGGGGTCTTGCCCTTGCTCAGCCTGGTCTCAAACTCCTGACCTCAAGCGATCCTCCTACCTCAGCCTCCCAGAGTGCTAGGATTAGAGGCTGGGATTCATTTTTAATTAATGATATTATTCCATGATTTTTATTTAACTATCCCTAAAAATCAAATACCAGAGATGGATATGCATAGATATATCTGTTAGGTCCTGAGCCGAGAGAGATACTTGAAGCCTCAGGTGTAGTAAAATGCTGTTTATTTTGAGTATCTGGGTGCAGATGGGTGGAGGCGAAAAAGCATTCACCCGGAGGGAGGGGAAAGCCGAGGGTTTTTCCTGGGCCAGTAAGTAACACCTGCAGAGATAGGGGAGGGGTGTAGCTTGTCCTTATCTGGGGGGATAGGAATGCCAGCGTGGCTGCCGCTGCCTGTAGCTGTCTGTGGTCAAAGTTAGATTTACAACCTCGGACTCTCCAGACTCCTGCAGCTTTTGTTTCGCAGGCTTTATATTTTTTGGGTTCCCACTCTAAGTAAACCAAACAACATTTGCTTAGGTATGCCACGTCCTTATATAATACCTCTAACCTTATAAATAACATAATTTTATCTGTGTATTACATTGTATTGTTATAAGTAACAGCAGCCTTAGATTTCGAATCACTTACAATAAAAAACAGATTAATTTATATTAGACCAAAGTTGATTTCATCCGATTTGGCTGCTTTTAGTAACCTATTTTAGATGACACATTCTTATAAAATGTTTTTTATCAGAGTTCTCAAAGTACACATCAACATAATTGTTGTTAAAAAATGAAGACTTTCTAATAGAAAGCAAATCTATAATTTTAATGATTAGATTGATAATGAAGACTAGCTCTGCTAGTTAGATTATGTAGTAGATATTTTCTATACCTATACTGCTCAGTACAGTAGATATTTTCTATACCCCTAGCTATATCTGGCTATTGAACACTTCAAGTGTGGCTAATATAACTGAGAAATTGAATTTTTAACTTTAAAAACTAAAACAGTGTAAATTTTATTATACTGATATGTTGGAATGATATTTTTATATATTGAGTCAAATGAAAAGCACTATTAAATTAATTTCTTTTTTCTTTTTGATAGACTCTTGCTTTGTCACCCTGGATAGAGGACAGTGATGTCATCGTAACTCCTGGGCTCACACGATCCTCTTGCCTCAACTTCCTGAGTAGCTGGGAGGTGCCATGGCACCCAGCTAATTTTTCTATTTTTAGAAGAGACGGGTCTTGCTCTTGCTCAAGCAATCCTCCTGCCTCAGCCTCTCAGAGTGCTAGGATTACAGGTGTGAGCCATCTCACTGGCCTATTAAATTAATTTCAACTGTTTCTTTTAACATTTTTAGTGTGGCTATTAGAAAATTAAAATTACAGACGTGACTCATTATATTTCTATTGGACATTGTTGTATACATTGAGCTAAATGTGGAACTTCAGGTTTTTAGAAAAAATATATTCAAGATACTTGATAAGACAAAATAATTTTATCAGAAATGTTGTGTTGTACTGAATTTAACAATACTTAATATTCCCCAAACTTTCTTAAACCAGGTGTCTCTAATAGAAGAAAATTGGGTACAGTTAATTGTTGGTAAGTCATACAAAACTTCTCACAAAATGATAAGGTCAATGCCCCTAGTGAATGAGTAACAAATCCTTTTGAAAATCAGGTAGTTTCCAGTTCTTTGCTTTCCAAAAATCAAAGGAAAAATTAATCATATTGTCAGCTAGTAGATCATTAAAAATAATTTTTGAAGATAGGAAATTATGTGATTTTTGGCATATAACTAGAAAGAAGTTCAAAGAATTGGGTGACATAGCTATAACAAAATTCCCTCCATTTATGTTTGCTTATACATGTGGGCAAGGTTTTTCAGAGCTGACTGAAATTGTCTCATTCTAGTAATAACTAATATTCATTCACAGATACTTAAACTAATTGAAAAAAGATTTTAAAGTCCCACTCATTTCATTAAGGAATTCACTTTCAGTAAAATCTATTTTTTCTTAGTAATTATGAGGATTATATTAATGTTATTTTGACAAGTTGTATAATAAGAATGATAGCTCAATCCAGAAGAAATGTTTTTAACACTCAGGAAAAATATTTTAATTACATTTCTATTTAAATATATAGATTTTTGTAGTAGAGAAGTATGATATGTGATCAATAAAAGACTTTTCAAGATTTCCGGTACTGGCCAAGATGGAGTAAGTGCTGCCCATAGCCTATCTTTCCCAATGAGTAAGCCTAAAAAGTCTGGACAAGAAACAGGAAGCAACTACTTGAGGACTCTGAAAAATTAGTAGTAGTAGGCAGATTGGGGAGGAGGATTGAAGGCGAAGAAGTGTTTGCAGCAGTGTTTGCCATTTTTCCCCCTCTTTTATCTCCTGGTTTTGGCCCAAAGGCACCATAGCACATAATTGCACAGCTGGCACAGGCATCATTCCACAATGTCTACATATATCCAAACATCACATTGTACATCATATTTTACCCCATAAACATACACAATTATTATTTTTCAATTACAAATTAAAACCTCAATAAAAAATTAATTGTATTTTTATAGTCTAGTAATGAACAATTACAATTTGAAGTGTTTAAAAAAAAGTACCACTTACAATAACACCCCAAAAGTGAAATATTTAGGTAGATAAAAATCTGACAAAATATGCATAGGATCTATATGCCCAAACCTACAAAACCTTAATGAAAGAAACCAAAGACGATCTAAGTGAATAGAAAGATGTACTATGTTGGAATATTGGAGGATTCAATATTGTTAAATTGTTGATTCTTTCCAAATTGCTCTATAGATTCAATGTAATCCTAGTCAAAATCCCAGGAGGATTTTTTAGATAGATATGGACATATTGACAGGTTGAATCTAAAATTTTATATGGAAAAGCAAAGGTATTAGAATAGCCCCAACAATTTCGAAAAAACAATAACATTGAAAGATTGGCACTACCTGATTTCAAGATTTAGTAAAAAGCTGCACAATCAAGACAGTATAGTACTACATTGGTGAAAGGATAGACACAATAGAGGAACAGAACAGAGTCCAGAAAAAGACCTACACAAATATGATCAATTGATTGTTTTTCCTGAAAATCACAGAACTTTATTAAGATGGAATCATATAGAAACTACTTACCTAAGTCAAAATCCACAAGGATCACATGAAGTTAACAGTTTAGACACATTAGAAATAAATGGAATATTCAAAACCAGAAGGAAACATATCCTGATGCCCAGGCCATGAAGCCTGGGGTGAATGAGTCTCTACCTTTATTTCAAGCTTTTAAAGAGTTTGTGGGCCATGCAGTGGCCCCTTGCATGCAAGAAGTCAAAAAACTCCTCCGTGTAATCCTCTTTTGTCTGTGTTCGGGAGGATACATGCTCAACACACAGCTGTAGCCTCTCGCTCCGGGGCCTTACACATTTCTCCAGCTGCTTGCACTGCTCTCTCACTGTTTTTAGAGGATCTGCTAATTCCTCCTCTTCCCTCTTCCTCCTCTGTGGGATCTCCAGACCCAGTCAGCATCTTTTGCTCGTCCTCCAGTCCTGTGTCCGGCTGCCATTCTGGATTGACCATGGGCGGCAACAGTGGCACCTCTATGATCAATTGATCTTTGACAAATGTGCAAAGGCAATTCAACAGAGAATTTCTTTTCAAGAAATGGTGATCAAACAAATAGATATCCATAGGCAAAAAATAACAAAGCAAAATCAAAAACCTCCCGCTCAGCATTCACACACTTTATAGTAACACAAAAACTAACCCAAAATGAAGCACAGACTTAACTGTAAAGTGTACAACTATAAAATTTTCAGAAGAAAAAGTAAAGAAAGTATTTGTGACCTCAGGTTAGGCAGAGTTCTTCGATATCATACCAACAATGAAATTCGTAAAAGAAAAAAATGATAAATTGATCTTCATCAATATTAAAAACTGCTCTGCAGGCTGGGCGAGCGGTGGCTCATGCCTGCAATTCTAGCACTTTGGGAGGCTGAGGCGGGTGGATTGCTCAAGGTCAGGAGTTCGAAACCAGCCTGAGCAAGAGTGAGACCCCGTCGCTACTAAAAATAGAAATAAATTAATTGGCTAACTAAAAATACATAGAAAAAATTAGCCAGGCATGGTGGCGCATGCCTGTAGTCCCAGCTACTCAGGAGGCTGAGGCAGGAGGATAGCTTGAGCCCAGAAGTTTGAGGTTGTTGTGGGCTAGGCTGACTCCACGGCACTCTAGCCGGGGCAACAGATTGAGACTCTGTCTCAAAAAAACAAACAAACAAACAAAAAGAAACTGCTCTACAAAGGACATTGTTAAGAAAGTGAAAGATTAGTTCTCAAAGGAGTGCAGGAAAAAGAAAAAAAAAGAAAGTGAAAGATAAGCCACAGACTAGGAGAAACATTTGTAAGTCACCTGACAAAAGACTTTAACCCAGAATATATAATCCACAACATAGAAGACTTTAATCCAAAATATACATAAAATCCAAAACCAACGATATGAAAACAACCCAATATAAAGAAAAAGCTTGATAAATCAGTCTACATTAAAATTAATACTTTCATTCATTAAAAGACACTATTTAACTGACCCAGCTGCTATATATAGCAAATTACCATAGACTGGGTGGCTTAACAACAAGCATTTATTTCTCATAGTTCTGGAAGCTGGAAGTCTGAGATCAGGGTGCCTGCATGGTTAGGCCCTTAGTGAGTGCTCTCTCTTGTTTTACAGAAGGCTATATTCTTGCTAAGTCCTCACATGGTGGAAATAGAAAAAGAGAGTTCACTGGGGTCTCTTTTAAAAGGGCACTAATTCCATTCATGGGGGCTCCACCCTCATGACCTAATCATCTCCCAAAGGCCTCATTTCCTCATGCCGTCACTTTGGGGGGTTAGGATTTCAGCATGTGAATGTTGAGGGGACACAAACATTCTGTCCATGACACCATTAAAGAAGTAGATCCATTAGGTGACAGCTTTATAGGGAACTTAATAAAGTTATAATGGGCGGATCCAGCTGATGACCTGGACAACAGCTAGAGTACATTTAGTACTGGTCATTGTCTTCTGCGTACCCACAACTCCACTCTGTCACACTGAATGATCCAATTTCCCAGGCTTCCTCGTGTTTAGCCACACAACTGGTTTCTAGAAAGTTGAATGTGAGGTGAAGTAGTCGTGAGTGCCACTTCCAGGACTGGACCATAAAACCCTTCAACAGGGGTGTTACTTAATTTCCTTTGTCCAATGGCAGAGCTACAAGATAGAAGAAACAAGCGTTTCTTGTTCACTTTTTGGAGGCAAGCTGCCCCAGAGAGCCATCCGACCAGGAACAACCATGTTAAATTGTTGTGTGAGCAAGAAATAAACTGTTATTGCATTTAGCCATTGAAATAATTGGATTATTTATTATAGGAGTTAATCTACCCCAACACAACTCTGACAGTGGTTTTTACTATGCGCTCTTGGTACTGTAGAATAGATCTCCTCAGCAATATCTTGGGGGAGACTGTCATGTAGACCAGGGGAGCCCTGCTTTTATGTGTTTAATATATGTAATGTATGATGTATGAGTGCATGTACATATGACACACATGGTGAAGACTTCAAAAAGCACAAAGGATTTTATAGTAAAAATAAATCTCCTTCACACCTTGTCTTTCTGTCTCCCATTTTCCCTTCCTGGAAGCAACTTCTGTTACCCACTTCCTGAATTTAATAGGTAATCTATGACCATATAAGCATGTATGCTGGTAATACATGTAACCAGTTCCTCAAAATTATTTTCGAGTTTTTGCTAGTGTAAACAATGGCACAACGAATATCCTTGTATATACATCACTTCACAGATATGAGAGTAGACCTATAAAATGGATTCCTAGAATCCGTTGAAATCACCAGATTAAAAGGTATATATGCATTTTACATTTTGATGAATAGTGCCAAATTGCCTTCCATGGGGTTGCACCTATTTGGAATTCTACTATCAGTATATATTTTTTAAGAGTCCATTGTCTTTTATTTTTTCCATCTCTTATGCCATGAATTCATAGGGAATAGGTTCCAGCAGCTCGGCTCCTTTCCATTGGTTCTCACCAAGTTTGCTTCTCTTGATGAAGCAGGCTGGCGCTTCAGTTGAACCCAGGTACCTTTCTCTTTGGCTTCCTTCTTTTTCTGATCATTTTCCTTCACACGTTTCAGGAAGCTATCTCAGCTCTTAGAGTGTTTAATATGCTCAATATGCACATTAATCCTCTTGGCAAGAATCTTGCCCTTAACTTGTTTGTTTACAACAATGCCAATACCAGGCTGGGTAACATTGTAGACTTTTCCAGTTTTGCCATGGTAATGTTTGTGGGGCATGCCTTTTTGAACAGTACCCATTCCCTGGATGTCTACAATATCATCTCTCTTGTAGAGTCGCAGGTATGTGGCCAAAGGAACAACTCCATGTTTCCTAAAAGGCCTAGAGAATGTGTATCGGTGCCTCTCCTCTTTACCTTCATGTTCCTCATTTTGGCGAATTACTGGAAGATGGCCGCTCCGGCTGGAAAAAAGTTCTACTATCACTATTTAAGAAGTACTGACTCTTCACATCCTTCCCAATGCAATATATGATCAAATTTTTGTTCTTTACTACTTCAATACATGGAAAATGGTATTTCATTGTACATTAATGCATATCTGTTACTATGAGTGAGATTTTACATCTCTCACATGTTTAAAAGTCACTAGCATTTCTTTCTCTGTGAAATGAACTCTTTATTTTTAACTGGGCTATCAATCATTTTCTTTTTTATTGGTGAGAGTCTTTTAACTATAAAGGAAATGTATTTATATTATACTGTACAACAGAGTTACGATCATTTAACAGATGGGTTCTGCTGCTTAAAACCAAAGTTTGAAAATCACTGCCCATGTTACTTTGCTAATACAAGGTTGCTCCCTCATTCCCTTGGTAATCTTTGTCACTAGAGCCTCAACCTCAACCCCTGGCCCCATATGGTTGAAAGTCCAGGCCAGAGTTTCTCAGTATGGCACTGCTGACATTTGGGCTGGATGATTCTTTGTTGTAAAGGGTTATCCTCTGCATTACAGAATGTTTAGCAGCATCCCTGGCCTCTATGCACTGGATGCCAGTAGGACTTCCTTTCTCCAGTTGTAACAACCAAAAATGTCTCTGGATTACCACGTCTTCTAGAGGTTTGGGGGGCAAAATTGTCCTAGTTGGGAACTACTGGTCTAGTCTAGCAATTATATATTGCTGGTGGAAGACAGGCTGCATTACTAAACAGTCTATTTGCCATAGTTTGGAAGTCCCACACAGCTACCCAAATGGTGCTTTTTATAAGGTGCAGAATACTAAATTCTGTAGGGAAGTACAACACTTATCTTCTAGTCAAAAAGACAAAATAACATACATTAAACCATGAAAGAACAGCATCTGCTAAATTTGTGGGTATACCTAGGAAATGTAAAATAAAGAGTTGTAAGACAAGAAAGTCAGCAACTGCTCAGGTCTCATAGGGTGGGAGGGGCCTGATGATGTCACCAGAACTCAGAGCCTATCACTGAGCTTGTGGTTACAAAAAATGGTTTCCCTTTTCCTTTGAAATTACAAAAAAAGTTCTCATTTTAATAAGAAATATTTATTGATGTGTCCTCAACCCTCCCATCTATGCCCACCTCCTCAATCAGGTATGTTAAAAGGTTAACATTCGATATGTAACTTTGCATACTTTTTCCAAGCCTCTGTAGTCATATTTGTATATAGACTTGTGTAGATAGGCATATAGAGTTTTTGAAAAAAAATTAAAAAGGAAAGTTATTAAATAAGAATCAAAATGTACATATTACCATGCAACTTGCTTTTATCACTCAGAGTGTATCCCAAGTGCTCCCCGACAACAGTTATAAACCTTCTTAATGGCTACATAATATGCCATAGCATGTGTGCATAATAATTTGCTTTTTTTTCTGTTTGTTTATTTTTTGAATGGACCCTGGATGAAAGTGCATCATAATTTGATCAACAGGTTTCCTACTGAAGATACCTGGATTATTTCTTGACTTTTTCCCAGCAACATCAATGCTACAATAAACATTTTTATATTTATATCCGTATATATTTACACTTTTCTTTAAGATAAATGGGATTTTGGATTGAAAAGTATAGGCATATGTATAATTTTAACAAATATTTCCAGATTTCTTTCTAACACTATGACAGCAACATACAAGAGTATTAGTTTCTCCATATCCTGGTTAGCAATAGATGGCAACAATAAATTTTTTTGTTTTTTGTTTCCTTGAGTGGTGAAAAACAGTACTTCATTGTTTTACTTGCATATCCCTGACTAGAATAGATTTGAACATATTTTAAATTTTTGTATAGTCAAGTACTTTTATCATTTTAAAAAATAGCTTTTGTCTTGCCAAGTTCTTTCTTGATTCAAACTTATATAAATATTCTAAAATGTCTTATATTTTTATTTTTGAATTTTTTCATTTAGACCCTCAGTCCATCTGGAATTAATTTTTGTATATAATGTGAGGTGGAGATTTGCATTTCTATTTTTCAGTTCCGCCGATACCATTTTATTAGTTCACAAAGAGTTGATACTAAGTCCTCTACTAATTGTAGTCACATGAGACTGATAACAAAGCTATAAGGCCAATTTACTAATTTATAGGAATAGAACTACCAAGTCAGCCAGAATGTTAATGTTGGCTCTTTGAACATTTTCTCCCCAGCTTCTATGTGGGAAGCCAAATTATTGTTGAAGGCTACTTAGCGGGTTGGAGTTAGAAAACAAGTTAACTTATCTTTTGTTTTTTTTTTGAGATAGAGTCTTGCTCTGTTGCCCGGGCTAGAGTGTCGTGGCGTCAGCCTAGCTCACAGCAACCTCAGACTCCTGGGCTCAAGGGATCCTCCTGCCTCAGCCTCCCGAGTAGCTGGCACTACAGCTATGCACCACCATGCCCAGCTAATTTTTTCTATATATATTTAGTTGGCCAATTAATTTGTTTCTATTATTAGTAGAGACCGGGTCTTGCTCTTGCTCAGGCTGGTCTCGAACTCCTGACCTTGAGCAATCCGCCCGCCTCGGCCTCCCAGAGTGCTAGGATTATAGGCGGCGTGAGCCACCGTGCCCGGCCGGAGGATTTATTTCCGGGCCAGAGGATTTATTTTTGAAATCATGGTGGCCGGAAGGAAATGGGACGTCTTTCATGTGTTGAAAGAAAAGAACTATCAACTGTGAAGTTTCAACCCAGTAAAACTTTTCTTCAGGAATAAAGAGGAATTGAAGATATTCTCAGACAGAGGAAACCTAAAAGAATTTGAAGGAAGCTTGGGTCATCAGAAAGGGAGAAAAACAATAGAAAGCACAGATATATGGGAACGTACGTTAGAGTAACCTTTTCCTCGTGAACTTTCTAAGCCATATTTGATGATTGAAGCAAAGATCGTAGCAACATCCAATCCTCAAGAAAATAATATTTAAAAGTGGAGAAGGTAAATAAATCTAAATGTACATGGGATTTCCATACTTCATGTAAGTTAGTAAAATATTGAAACCAGTAGATTGTGATTAAGTCATTGTTATAGGCTAAATTATGTTCCTCCAAAATTCATATGTTGAAGTTTTAACACTAGCACCTCAAAGTGTAAGATAGAGCCTTTAAAGAGGTGATTAGGGTAAAGTGGAGTTATATGTATGGGCCCTAATCCAATAAAACTGGTATCTTTATAAGAAGAGGAGATTAAGATTACGGACATGTGTACTCACAGAGGCATGACCATGTTAGACATAGCAGGAAGGTGACCATCTTCAAGTCAAAGAGAGAAGCCTCAGAAGAAACCAAACCTGCTGATACCTTGATCTAGACTTTTAGCCTCTAGAACTATTTTGGAAAACAGTATGGAGGTTTTTCAATAAAATGAAAATAGAAATACATATGATCTAGAAATTCCACTACTGGGGATATGTCCAAAGTTTTTGAAAGCAGTATGTTGAAGAGATGTCTGCACTTCCATTTTCAGTGCAGCATTGTTCACAATAGTTAGGATAGAGAATCAACCTAAGTGTCCATCAAAGAATGAATGGATAAAGAAAATACAGCATATATACACAATAAAATACTATTCAGCCTTAAAAAGGTTGTTATTTGCAGCAACATAAATGAACCTGGAGGATATTATGTTAAGCAAAATAAGCCAAGCACAAGAAGACAAATATCACATGATCTCACTTAAATGTGGAATCTAGAAAAGTCAACTTATAGAAACAGAGAGTAGAAGGATTATAGTTAATAACAATATAACATATACTTGAAAGTTGCTGACAGTACATTTTTAAGTGTTCTTACCACACACAAAAAAAATAAGTATGTCAGGTGATACATATGTTAAATAGCTTGATTTAGCCATCCCACAGCTAATATAATTGTGAGTAATGCTTTCCCCACAATGTCAGTAAAAAGACAAAGATGCCTGCTTCCACTCCTTGAATTCAACATTGCAATGGAGTTTCTAGCCAGAGCAATTAAGCAGGAAGAAAAATCAGACCATTAAGTTTAGAAATGATATAGTAAAAATCATCTCTATTTGCAGATGACATGATTTTGTGTATAGAAAACCTTAAGGAATCCACTAAAAGCTGTTAGAGCTAATAAAAAAGTTAATAAATGTTACAGAACATAGCATCAATCTATGGAAATCAAAACAATTGTTATGTCAATTATATTTCTATATTTTTTGCTGCTAACAATCCAGAAATGAAATTAAGAAAAGAATTATACTTGTAATGGCATCTAAAAGAATAAAATCATTTGTATGAATTTAATAAAACAATGCAAAATTTGTACACTGAAAACTACAAAATATCCTGGAAATTAAAGCAGATGTAAATAAATGGAAATTCATAAATGAATCCATGATATGAATCACAAGACATATCATCGTAAAGATGGCAGTATTCTTCAAATTGATCTACAGATTCAACACAATCCTTATCAAAATATCAGCTGGTATTTTTGCAGAAATTGACAAATTGATTGTAAAGTTCATATGTAAATGCAAACCGTCTTGAAAGAGATTCCAGGCCATCTTGAAAAAGAGAAAATCAAAGATGGAGGACTTAATGATGACAATTATTATTAATAATTGCATAATATTCCATTATTCAAATGCACAGTTTATTTCAAAACACATTTTAAATTATTGGATATTTAATATGTTTTCATTTTTTATATTTTTTGGATAATGCAATAACATTTTCATAAAGTTCTAAAAATGTAATCACCTTACCAGCATGCCTGCCCACTTTGCTAAATTTAAGAACACACTAGATATCATAATATTATACTGTTTCCTAAAAAGTAGCTCATTGTTATCTATTGTTTTTACTTGTTTTTATTGAGTTGAAGAGTAACATTTTCCATTACTTGTTGACTATTTGTATTTCTTTTTTGAAAAGTTTGGTTCTATTACTCACTCATTTTTGTATTTGGGAATTCACTGTGTTTAACAAAATACTGTTGCAATTAAATTATTATAATTTATGTCATAAAATTTCTCCTCTGGGAATTTTCAAACAGATTCAGTTTGGGGAGTAATAGACCCTATTTCATAATGTTCAAATAAGAAAGTAGGTAAAACATTTACAGTGTTTAGTGCAGTACCTGGTATATAGTAAGCCATTAATTAATGTTAATTATTACTATTCTCATTATTGATGATAATATTAATCATCATCCTCAAATGAGAAGAAATCTCTCCAAATTGTGCCTTTTTCATTAGGTGAGGTTGTGAATTGCCAATGACCCCACTCTCTGACTATCTGGGTGCTTCTTGCAACCCTCAGATATTCAATGAGGAGGCTCATTGTGATAGCTCCCACCAAACTCTTTAGAGACTGAGAGAATCCTATATCTAGTACAGTTTTCCATAACTGAGGTAGGACTTTCTCCTATTGAAGAGATAGAATGTATTTAAAAAGCAAAACAAAGAAACAAACAAAAACTCTCTGCAACATACAGCAAGTCTTGGGAAGCCTAGGGCTCGTTTTGATGCTTCAGTCACTTTAGTGATAGAATCTACAGCTCTGGGAGTGGAAAGTTCCACTTCCGCTCCTCTTCCTGCCTGCTTCTGATACCCTCACCTCTCATTCTCATAACATTCTGCCATTTTTTTCTTCTCTCTATTTCCTTCTTCTCTCTCACTGTTCTGGCAAACCTAAAATAGTACCTAACCAATAGAGAAATGACAGCCAAGGTTTTCAGGGAGAGTAGAGTATCTAGGTCTCTAAGCCAGAAAAGACAACAAAGAATGTTTAAACTGTTCCACACTTTGCTGTGTTTTCATTTGTACTTGAAGGGGAAGTCAACTGTGAGAAGCTACATCAGGGCCTGCCAACAAGATGGTATTGTCAGAGACTCATGTCAATGGTCGATTTTTATAATTTTCAAAATACTAAGATACTACTAGAGTGCTTTGCATAAAGCAGGGTTCAATAAATATTGATTAAATAAGTACATGAATGACTGAATTTTCTTCTTTCCCTTACTTTCTGTCTTGTCCCTCATCTAAATAGTTGTGGTACATTTAGATTCTTTCATTTCTTGGGATATATTTTCCCTCTGGAATTGTTTCTTCTCATTATGTCTTGGGACCTCTAACCTTTCTAACGTGCAGCGGTACACAAAGCGCTGCCGAAGTCTTGCCATGTTCTGCCCTGGAAAGGGTACCAGATTGCTTTTATAACATGCAAAATTAACGACTGTCTGGGACATAAAGAAAAATACAGTTCAGCTACTGTGAGTGACTGCTGCTCGTCACCGTTTTCATACATGAAAGGTTAGATTAGATTCCTTGCCCCTCTAGTGATCCAACCTTCTCAGGACAAATCACATCTCTTCGTGCTAACGCTTTGCTTTTATAAACCATGCGTGTGGCTCTTATCTTCTGTTGTGATTATTTTATATCCCTGATTTCTGAAATTAAGGTGTTTGAGGACAGAAATTACATCCTACTTATTTGTCAGTTTCTAGCACCTCTGACAGAGTTGGTGCACAAGAAATATTTTTAAATAAATGGATGAGCCATGAACATGGATAAAATCATCCACATATCCTTGCTATCTTCACCCAGTGTTTGACACATTATAGGAAATGAATACTTGTTGAAAAAATGAACTAATTGGAATGTTTCAAGATGACAAATGCAGTTATATGGATGTAAAGAATGGGATAGTTGAAGAAGTAACAACTGCAGTACTTGGTGATTGATTATATAAGGCAAGGGTTGAGAGATAAGAGATGCAGAAGAGAGAGGACACCAGGATTCTGTACTTCATTAGGTGCAGTGGACGGGGTTCTTTGCTGCCCCAAAATACGCATCAACTTTTCTGACATGTCTGCATAGGCCTATACTCTTGACTCCAGATCCCCAAGTGCAGCCCCTCTACCGAATCCAAACTTCACAGAAAATCCCTTTTCTAAAGGGATTTGTTCTGTAAAATTTGGATGCAGCGAAAAGGCCCCAGAAGGCCACATGTGGCCCCCAGGCCACAGGTTCCCCACTCCAACCACCTGACCTAAATTACTTCAAACAATATTCATTTCAGGGGACTTATAGAAAAAAGGGGTTTTGATCTTCTCTTCATCACTTAAAATGGAGAAGTAATAAATCAGAGGCTGCTATGGCTCTCTCATTACCGGAAGGGATGAACCTGGCTCTGTTGGAAGCCATCAAGTGGTAGAATTGAGAGAAAGCCAGCATGGATGATACCTTGTGTAAACTGAATTCAGCCAAGCCTGAAGAAAATCCTTCACCTTGCATCATGACACCTTGAGTGAATAAATGATCTCTTTTACTAGAGCTATTTTGAGCTTGTAATTCAACAAAAAGCTATTTTTGAGTTTGTAATATCCCAAAATTTTGCTTGAGGGTATCAGAACTTTCTGGATTTTTATTTTCTGATTTAGAATTGTTCATTCTATTAGATTTCAAGTTAAAGGGTCCACTCAGTGTATAGGCTTCTCTTTTTAAAAAATAAAACTGAGCAAAGATACTCAGTTCAGATGGTTCTTCAGCGAGTTCAACTTTTCAGAAGGTCTTATTGTACAGTAGCTAAAATCATGCATCTTAAGCTTCAGGCAGAGCTGATTTCTAATCCTGACTTTGCCAAGTACAATCTGCATGATTTGCTCATGTTTCTCACTTCTTGAAGCCTCAGTTCTATCATCTGAATGAATGAGAATAAAAATACCTACTTCATTGCTCTGACAGTTAAATGAGATCATGTTGTAAAACATGGTATCTAGCATTCAGTAAGTGCTAAGTAATTTGATAGAAAAGTAAAAGAAAAAGAAGTAGTACAAGAAGGAGAAGAAGGAGAGGAAGAAGAATAAGGAAAGAAAGAGAAAGAAAGAGCAGGAGAAAGAGGAAATAAAAAGAAATGGGGCTTTATACACACTGTATCAAGCAGATCATAATTTTAATCATGAATAAAGAATCTGCAACACTGAACGCGAACCTCCTTGCCCCTACCAGTAGTCTTCACATCCCCAGAACCTCAGGATATTGCTGGTCTCACCGGTGAAGTAGAACATCATGTGGTGGTAATAGGTAAATTATTATCTTGCTTTCACAATAGAAATCTCAACTCTGAGTAAGTTTTACCCCAAAGTTTTAAGTCTTTTTATGTTTTATCAAGCCTTTTACATTTTTTAAAAGGAAAAATTTCTGCACATAGTTCTTTCTCTGTCCCCCAAGCTAATGTGCAGTGGTGTCATCATAGCTCACTGAAACCTCAAGGTCCTCGGCTAAAGCCATCTTTCTGCCTCAGCTTTCCGAGTAACTGGGACTACAGGTGCACGCTACCATGCTTGGCTAATTTTTTGATTTTTGGAGAGATTAGGTCTCACTCTTGCTTAGGCTGTTCTTGAACTCCTGGGCTCAAGTGACCCTTCCTCCTTGGCCTCCCGAAGTGCTAGATTACAGCTGTGAGCCACCGTGCCCTTCCAAGATAATTTATTCTTGATGATACATGTAGATCTGGCCAATTTATTATAATTGCTTTATGGCGTTTATTATATGAATAAACTACAGTGTATTATCTATTTCCTACTGATGGACAGGTTGTTTCCACTTTTTCCTATACAATAGTGTAATTAATATCTTTCTATAATTCTTAAAATTCTTTTTGCTTTCTAGTTGTCTAGATACCCAGGCATAGATTTTTTTTTTGGATGATTAATATTAACATCTTCAGCTTTTCAATGTATTGCTAAATTGCTGTCCAAAGTAGTTGTATCCGTATATATTCACATAAACAACATCATAGATTCTACTTTTTCAAACGTTAGCCAATACTTGGTGTTATATGACTTACCATTTTGTCAACCTGATTGGGAGGAGATAATACCTTAATTATGCTTTAGTTTATCATTTTTGCTTCCATTCTCTGGGGACAAAAGGAGTCATATGGTCATGCTACATATGCGAAGGGGCTGGGAAATGAAGTCGTGGGTTGGACAGCCACCTCACAATGAAGACTCCACATTTATGGACAGAGCACACATTTTTGGTGGTCAGCTGATTATCTCAGCCATGGCCTAATTATTCATTTATTCATTTATTTTTATTGTTTTTCAAAAGAACCTATAACATTTTTATTTGTATAATTAAATTTCAATAACACATTCAGTGCTGTCTTCTATGCTTGTGAGGAAAAATTAGGAGATCAGTTAACTGGCATTTGAACATAATTAGGGTCAATTACATAAAAATAACCAATTGCTGCAAATGTCAAGTCTCAATTTCAAATGATCTGTCTAGAGGGTTTTGACCTGAAATAAGAAAAGAAGGTTTTTTTGGTTAATGTTTTCTTGTTTTCAAAATGTCAACCCCTTTTCATTCTTGTGTTACTTTTTACAGATAGTAAACAAATAGCAGGCTTTTCTAGGAGCAAATGTAAGAATTTTAGTACCAGATGTCCCTAGTCAATTTTATTGGGGGGTTCAAAGCTTGGTATTTTTTATAAATACTTCCACTAATTAAGTTTTCATTATCAATTTTTGAAAGACATAGGTGAAATTCTTTTTTTCTGATTGGAGATTTGTCAATTTCTTTTTGCAACTCTATCTTCTTTTTATAAATTTCAGAATATTTTGGGGGTACAAACGCTTTGGTATAAATTGCCTTTGCACTATCCAAGTCAGAGCTACAAGCATTCCTATCCCCCAGACAGCACACCACTCCCACTAGGTGTGAATATACCCATCCCCACCCCCCCACCTGCCCAATACCCGATGAATGTTACTTTCATATATGCACTTAAGTTTTGATCAATTAGTACCAATTTAATGGTGAGTACATGTGGTGTTTATTTTTCCATTCTTGTGATACTTCACTTAGAAGAATGGGCTCCAGCTCCATCCAGGATAACATAAGAGGTAGTTCACCATTTTTTATGCCTGAGTAGTACTCCATGGTATACATATACTACATTTTATTAATCCACTCATGTTTTGATGGGCACTTGGGTTGTTTCCACATCTTTGCAATTGTGAACTGTGCTGCTATAAACATTCGAGTACAGATGTCTTTTTTAATAGAATGTCTTTTTTTCCTTTTGGTAAATACTCAGTAATGGGATTGCTGGATCAAATGGTAGTTCTACTTTTAGCTCTTTGAGGTATCTCTATACTATTAATACTTTCCATAGAGGTTGTACTAGTTTTCAGCCTTACATACATTTTGATGCTGTGCCCTTAAGAGCCTACAAGTTCTAGGTTATTTTGTTTTCCTTATAAATTTCATTCTTAACCTTCTATTCGATAGAACAAGTTTTTATTGCTCCTTTTTGGCCATCTGTTAGTTTAGAAGTTACATTATCTATATCTATTTTCTTTTTTACTGCTTATCTTTAAATACTTAACTTAAATATTTGACTTAACAAGGTCTGAAATTAATCAAGAATTCCATCCTTTTCCAAAATAGAAGACTTGACTTCTTTAACTCTGATTACCAACCCTCTCCACAGTCCAAATTATTTTTATTGTGATTTGATCTTATTTATAAATACTCTACCATGTTAGTAATTCTTTTTTCTTTATTCAGTCAATTGTTATTCATATTGATCCATACATGTACACTATTGTTGTTATTATTTTCAACATTCTCTTGCATCCCTTTCCCTCCTTCTGAATTCAACTGCCTTCTTCCTGAAGTGCTTCCTTAAGTAGTTCTGTTAATAGTAAACCCTCTCCGTGTGTTTGTTTGAACAATGCCTTTATTTCTTTCTCACTTTTCAATGACAGTTTAGCTAGGTTGAGTATCCTAAGTTGAAATCTATTCTCCCTTAATACCAGGAGGGTATTATTATATTGTCTTTATGGCTTCTTTTATTGCTGTTGAAAAGTCTGCTCCAGTTACGTTATTAATTCCTTCAGTGTGAGTGCTTTTAAAATCCCCTCCCCCCTTTTGGTGTTCTAAAGTTTCCTTGTGGAATCATGTGATTTGGATTTTTTAAAAATGTCTCTTGCTTGGGACTTTTTATGCTTTTTCAACTTTAATATTTGTGAATTTAATGAAATCTTGAAAAATTATGACTATTTATCCTAAATATTATTACTTTCTCCTTATAGAATAAGTGTTATATAAACATTGACCTGTTTTTTCTGTTCTCTGTATCTCGACTTCTTGTTCATTTTTTCAGTCTTTTTCTTTTTCTATCCTACATCATGGGCAATTTCCTCAGAACCATCTTCCAATTTGCTAACTTCTGTGTAGCTACTGCTAATATGCAATTTAAGTCATTGTTAAGTCTTAAATCTCAACTAAATTCTTTCATTTTAAAGCCCTAACTGGTTTTTATTCTCTAAGATTTTTATTGTTTCTAATTCATTAACCATTTTAAAATCACTTATCTTAAAAATTTTCTTTATGACTGCCCTTTTATTGTTCCAAGTTCCTAGGTGCTTAATCTCATATTTGTTTATATTGTCTGTATGGCTCCTTTTATTGCTGTTGAAAAGTCTGCCCCAGTTATATCAATAATTCCTTCCATGTGAGTGCTTTTAAAATTCTCCCTTCTCCCTCTTTTTTTTTTGGCATTCTAAAGTTTCCTTGTGGAATCATATGATTTTGACTTTTTAAAAATTTCCCTTGCTTGGGGCTGTTTGTGCTTTTTCTGATTTTTTTAATTCATGATTGATAATTGCTCATGTATTTTGTTAATTTTGATTGTTACCTCATGTTCACTGTGACTTGTTCTTTACTTGAGGAAATCTTTATGTTTTGAATTATTTAAATGTTCCTCCTCAGTGGTTTTGTTTTCTTCTGCCAGTCACCTCATAATCTTTTGCTAGTTTTTTTGCTTGGGAGCTCTAGAATTACATGAATAATATAAAATGAGGCTCCAAACCCACAAAACTCAAAGGTCTGGGCATGATTTTCCATGACTTCTCCCCTGCAGTGCCTAGATAGGAACAAGATTACCAGTCATTTTCCTGAGTTTGTGAGTTATGGGAGCCCTGCTTTATGCTAGTTCTGGGCTCCAGCTTTCAGCCTTGCGTAGGACCAAGTGTCTAGATGTCACTCTCTGTCTTCCAGAGTTGAAGCAATATCAGATCACTCACTTATTTTAACTTTCTCTCTTATTTCTATTCCTGACAACTGTAGATTTTCATTAACTATCTGAAAAACTCAGCTATGGGTTAAAATTTATTATTTTTTTTATCTACTATGTATAGTTTTAGGTATTGTTAGTATTTCCATCAGTATTTAAGGACTATAGTATCAGAGCTCCAAGTCCTTAGTTATTCTTTAGCCCAACTCTCAGGATACTAGAAGGATCAAGAGGCCCTCTGTGTTCTAGAGATGGACCAGGATATCTTCCACCACTCACTAGAGTCTCCTGGCTTGATGTTAGTAGTTTGGAGCAGGTGGAACCCTGTCTCCAAAGTTTGCATCTACAACACAGGCCAGAGTTTCTTAAAACTATGGGCCCTGCATCACTCTGTCCGAGAATTACCAGTAGCCTTATTTAAAATGCAGATTTCTAGTCTGAAACCCAGATCTACTAACTCAAACTTTTGCAGGTGGAGCCTGGGCACTTTAAAACATTTTCCAGGCAGTTTCTGTAAAACCAAAATTTGATAAATACTGGCTTGCAGGTGTCATTCCACTGGATCAACATTCCTCCAACTGCCGGAAAATACATCTTTTTATTTTCTTGTGTGCTCCATGGCATTTAATACAATACCTTACACATTTTATGTGACCGACATTTCTTTTTAATAATCAGATGGATAAATCAGGGCTGAAATCACATTAGAATCAAAAGAACTTGAAGCCTGCTACATATTATGTAATCCATGGTTCCAACAACCCCCACCACAATGGACTGAGCCTTAATTAAGATGTAAATTAGAAAAGTGAGGTGTTTGCTTTTTATCAGTAAAATATGTATGTTATACATACTGTATCATATCATCAAGGAATAATTTCTGGTGTTTTATTGCACAGTAGAGTGACTATGTTTAGCAATGTTGTGTTGTATTTTTCAAAATAGTTAGGAGGGAATATTTTGAATGTTCTCACCACAAGTGTACATATAATATTTGTTAAATCAATATCATCAACTCATGATGAGCTACTAAGTGACTGGTAAATCATACCTGACATAAGACCCAGTTTCTTGTCTAAAAGAACTCACCCTGGTAGCATGTGGAGTGAACTACATACAAAAGTACTTAATCTGCCATTCCTAAGTTATAACAGACATTAATTTAATGGCAGTGGAATAAAACTGTTGGTGTGGCAAGCCACAAAGCTCTCCCTGTGTCCTTACCAAAAGTCAAGAGCATTAGTGAGAAGTTAGGAGTTTAATAATCTCAAGGGCATCTGGGATTGTGCCTTTTAATTACCTAAACATTGAAATCAAGACTTTAAACTTAATGTCTAATGTCATTGACAGGCAGGACGAAGGGAGGGAAAACCAATTTGATGTGGTCACTGTCCTTGGCAGACGGGCAGCTACTTCGGGGACTATCTTTATTTCTCTCATTGGTTTTCTCCAGCTGAGTCAGGGACATGATTGGAATTAAGGTGACAAGTTCATGTATCTTTATGTTGAAGGCAGGCATGTAATCGTCTAGTCAGATAGGAATAACCAAAACTCCCGTGGTGGGAGGTAGAATGTGACAGAGAGTCTATGAGATTATGCACTAGGAAAGGCGAGTTCTAGCAAATGCCAAACATAGTTCTTATCCTGTGCTAGGGACTCTCTTCTTAGCACTTTATGTATATCAATTTATTTAATTCCCATAACAACCCCATGAATTAGGAGCTACCGTTATCTGAGAAAATTCAGGCATATAGAGATTAAATAATATGCTCAAGCTACACTTCACCTAGTGTCGCTGTTAAGAGTCAAACCCTGGCTCTTGGCTGCAGAGTCTACATTTGTTGCGGAGAGAAAGAGTTCTTAAACAGGACATAATAAGCACCAACTATACAGGAAAATGTTATATATTGGACCAGAGTAAAATTAGAAACTTTATTCTTCAAAAGATAGGACCAAAAAGCGAAAAAGGTCATATTCAAAAAATATAAAGAACGCTTACAAATCAATGAGAAAAGACAGATAACGTAATAGAACAATGGGCAAAAAATGTCTGATTAGGAACTCCACAAGAGGATATCTAAATAGCCAAGAAACACATTAAAATGTGCTGAATGTCTTTAAGCATAGAGAAAATTCAAATAAACATTATAATGAGAAACCCCTAAACACCTGTCAGTAGGACTAAATTTGAAAAGGCTGACAGCATCAAGTATGGGCAAAGATATTAAGCAAGTGGAAATATTGTATCTATATATCCTGTTGCATTTCATCCAGTGTATTATTTCTGATTTTCCCCTTCATTTATGGGAGAACTATGAAGGGTGATATATTTTAGAAATTTGGTTCAGTTGTGGTGGATTGAAGACAATATAAAGGCCCTCCAGAGAAAATTAAAAACTTCTATTGCAAGACACCCTCCTGGATATAAGCCAGCCAACCCACCAGGTTAAAGTAACACACCAGCTCAGTCCTAGTGTTGATTATACGAGTGGGTGAACCTAAGTTCAATTTTCTAGAAGTATTTTCCCCCAATAGGCCCAAGATTCAGCCTTTCTGAGATTTATTTCGAGAATAGGATGCATTTATATTTGTTATCCTGGAAACTTAAGCTTAAATATGCTATATCTGAGAGAAGGGAAATTGCTCTTGTCATAATGATCTTTAATCCTAGAAAACAGAAAATTAACCCCATGTAGTCTTCTTAACTAATTTTTTTCTTTTTTATTGGCAATATGGTACAATTCAATAGTTCTTAACCCTGACACCCATCAGTCACCTGGGGTGATCTGTAAATGTACGCATGGCCAGACCTCTCTCCGGGAGTTTAGATTTAGGAGGCGTGCAGTGTGGATGAAACATCTCCATTTAAAAAGTGTCCCAGGAAGCCCTAATGTCCATCCCTGGTTGGAACAGCTTGGTTTGTGGAAGATCTGGGAGCTGAGTTTACAGAGTTCAAATCTCAAAAATTTTCAATTAAATAATATTAATAATAATATAAATTAAATAAAAAAATGAAGCGTCCAATCTTCTCATCACGGATCTCTTTCTAAACCTCTAGGTAGCTTAGCTAAGTGACATAACCTACTTAAGTCTCATAGCCTCAGCAGAGCCTTCTCTATCTCTGTTTTCCCATCTGCCCTGTTTGTTGTATAAGGTTAAAGAAACACAGTTGGCTAAAAAGATGGGAATGCACTTCCTTAGACTCATGCAGTCTGCTAGTAAGCTGCTTCCATAGAACATTCTCTCTCCAATCCTCTTTACTCCCTGCCTGAAAGCTTTTTATCAGTCCCCTACAAAGTAGGGAATTGTCCCTTAGCTTTGGCGTTCCTAGAAAGTGTTTAGCAAGTGAGGAATATAGGTAATACAGTGTGTTAGAAATGGCAAGAAAGAAGAAGAGTTTCTCTGAGTTGAGTTTTGGGGCTCCATCCCCGGGTGTATCCTGTTCGTATACTTTTGCCCAACATTACACTCAAATGCTTTGTCCTCATACAACAGGGTATTTTTGATGCCAAGACTATGCCTGAGGGTTACTCCTAATTTCAGAAACAATTGGTCAGAGTAATACATGACTCAGCACAAATTAAATGAAAGATTAAATAAATAACCATGTCACTAGAAGGAATGAAGGAGTTCTCTTACCACATATCAACTGTAAATACTCTCACATGCTGTGGCTAAGATCACACACCTTTGATACTCTGCTGCATAAAACAGACAGAGGTCAGGCCTGGAAGGGACAGAGGTAGATGCCCTCAGGAGCCCCAGTCTGAGGTCATGACAGGACAAGGTCGTGGATTTCACCGGGGTCAAGAGGTGGACAGGGTGAACCTCAGTGACCACATTAGCATAGTCAGTCTGAATTATACAAAGCCAAGCACATGCAGAGGATGGGGTAGGATTAGGGAAAAAGAGATACATGGCTTGGATGTCTGTGCCCTCTTCCAAATGAGAAATAAATTATTGAGCAGAGCGCAGGACCATGCACTATGTGACACACTGTGGCTTACAGCATCTATTTGCCTTTGATTCATGTTTAATCATTTCTGCAACACCTTCTGTGCCAACCCAGTATAGATCTTCAGCCTGTTTTCATATCCTGGACTCTTTTGCTTCCATTATGAATTCAATTTCCCTAACCTTGCCTCCTAACCCAATTCATCCTTTGCTTTTATTGTTCTTCTTTTCTGTGACCTCCTCACAGTGCAAATCCTTAACTGAATGCCTCTGGGAGAAGCCAGCATTGCAGGCAAATACTTGGCCGTCTCCGGCAGTAAGAACAGGCTATTTAGCGTGGTGCCTCTGAATAGCCAACATGAAATGAAGGGCAGGGCTACTGAAAAAAAACCTTATTTTAACTTTTTAAATTATATCAAATTGGTGCTTATTCTCAAACCTTTAGCCCCCTGTTTTGTGTTGACTAGGAAAGTTCCAATAGCAGGAAGAACATCAGGGGAAATTAGAAGAAAATATATGCCCACTCTGGAAAATATATACTGGCTCTAGGACAGATATTACCATTGAAACCTAAAACATCATCTAACATTTCTTAAATCCAAAGCTTGGTGTTCTTCCTGCTACACCTACATGTCTTGCTTCCTTTGCAATCATTTCTGGTGTTCTCTTCTACCTCTGATCTCCAATTTTACACCCATTCCCAACTTTCCAGAAGACATTTCAAAGTGAAAATGGGTCTTATTCATAATTACGCTGGAACTAAGTGAAAACCAACACTATATTGGAGCAATCGGGATGATGTTCATTATAGTGCATGTCTGAATATCTAAGACTTCATAAATCTAGCAGACCTGCCCCAAACCACAAAGCTGGCCCCACAAAATAATTGGTCTCTGATACCCTCAAGATGTTCTCAGGTTCTGTCTTGACCAGGACTTATCTTGTGTTTGCTTTCTAATTTATTTCCAATACCAGCTCTAGCCTCTTGGATAGTTTTCCTGTGTATAGACTTGCCTTGATCCTTGCCCTTGTGCTTGAAGTGGCTTCCATGAAGATTAACCTTGGCTACCATCCTTGGGAACTAGCACTCTTGCAAATCACCTATTGCCTGAGGATAAATTGTCCAGTCCAGCTCCAGCTGGCTCAGCTCCACCTCACTATTCCTTACATTTCAGGCAAAGGACATTCCACAATATCTACGTTTTTCTCCTTCATTCATTACATATAAAAATCATAACAATAATACCTTGCCTCTGGATGATAAGGATTTTCATAGACATAATTTCGTTTGCTACTCACAGCAAACTTGTGAAAAAGATATATTGAATCCATTTTACAGATGAAAAGCTGAAGCTCTAGGTAAGGACCACTGATAACGCCATCCTCTCATGTGATCCAAATATTCCCAATAGAGTGCCATAAATTTATCTAAAGATTTCCAATTTGGGATTTTTTTTATAAAGCTGGCTGAGTTAAGTGCTCAACAAGTTTATTGAATTTGCATTCTCATGCTTGTGTTTACAGGCCTAACTTTTATACAGTTATTAGAAATGGGCTGCTTCTTGTAGCCTAAGCCTTCCTACCTGGACCACTCAAATTTCACCTGGGGTTTTGCCCCAAACTCCCATATGGGACCAGGGAAGTATGAAGCATCCCATCTCACCTATCCTGAGTGAGCTCCCAGAACCGAGTCCCTGCTTCATGATCCCAAATTCCACTCACTGTGATGCTTCCATTCTTGGACCTCAGTATTCTTAAGACAACTCTGATATCTGATTCTAGATCTCCCGGACACTATATGTCTTGATCCTACCAATTACTGCCAAAGACCAAGCCACTCCAGCCTAGGGGACACTCTGGCTTTGACTTCAGTTTGGATTTTTACACAATGACGCTGGCATCTTGCTGCTCCCTTTCCCTATAGTTGGAGTCTGTATTCCAACTCACATTTCTCCATAGTCATCCCTCAAATAGAGGGACTCTTCTTTGCTATACTATTCTGATACACAATTATTTTTATCAAAGTTTCCTAGTTTGCTTAAATTTCCTGGTTCTGCTTTCCCCAGTCTAACCCATTTCACCTGAGGTCTGGTTCTGGCATTTCTGTCTTTGTCAATAACTCTAAACTTTCCCTTGTTAAGGGAAACTTGTCATGTTTAGCTGGATTTAGTCAAAAGGACTATGAAATTCCAGTGTCTCGGTCTAGTGTGAAAGGGGAAGAAGCCAGAAACACATGGAATCAGGCTGGGGAAAACTGACCTTGCTTTGAGCAGATGCTATGCTGTGGAGAGAACAGGTACAAGATATTAATAATACAGTGATCTTACTCCCAACCTGAGCCTGTGGCTGTGTCAATATCCAAAAGGTTTCCACTATGGGCCAAGGAGTTTTCAGATATATAAAGAAGGAGGTGTGTTAGAAATAAAAGCTTAAACTATTAATTCTTTCTTCCCTAATATATTATCTAAAGGTTTATGAATTTCCAATGTAAATTATTAATTAAAGATAATCAGTCTCAACTAATATTCAGAAAAATGCAAATAATTATATAATTTTCTCTCATCAGATTGACAAAATTAAATAGAGTATTAAAATTTAAAAGATAATATTCAGAATTGAACTAAGTATAGGCAAATTTCACATTCTCTTCATGGTAATATAAATTGCTATGACATTTTTGGAAAACAAATTGCAGATTTTGTGATTAGAGAAAATTTATATACAAATACATATATATGTCTCACACCAGTTTTATTCTGGGGAAGGAGATAGAGAATAAGATTGGAGATGAGAAGAGAAGGGAAGGAAAGGGAAGGGAAGAGAAGAAGAAATGTTCATTTTATATATTAACTGTTCTACATCATTGAATGTTTTATAATAAGAATATATTCGTGTGTTAATCACATATATTTTTTAAAAAGTCTTAGTTAGAATTGGCTACAGAAATAGAAAACACACTGTAGTCTTTAAACCCAAATGTATTCATTAGATTTCATTTTCCTGTCAAATCAGGACACATCCCCCTAGATGTATAGCTTAGATTCCAAATCATCTAAATGTAGTCTCATTTCTAAAAAGTAAACACATGACATGGCTTGCTTACAATCTCTCTGCTGCTACTGAAACTTAGTAAACATTTTCCTCTTTCTTTTTTAGTGAACATAAATTCAACTTCTCTGTTGAGTCTCAGAGACTCCTTGGTTATTTCCACAGCATATGCCTCACTAAATCATACTTCAGTTAATTAAATTTTCTTTGCAGCTGCTACAATTCTTTTGAGCCATTAGGTTTAAGGGGAGCTATTAAATATATAATTTTGTGATGTCAAATTCAAGAGGAAAGTGGGAGATATTGGACTTGGACAAGATAGGGAACTATTTCTAAGCAAATTAAGAGCCACTGTCTACCCATTATTCTTGCTTTTAATAAGCAAATTAAGAAAACTCTGCTGTCCATCCATTATACTTTACTTGGCAAAACTCCAAACTAGGCTCAATCTTAATGTTTCCCTGCTCTTTGCAGAAATCTGCATTGCTAAGTCCTAAGAGACAAGTGCCACCAAAAGTACAGTCAGCAGCCCCAATTCGATCCTCAAAACTCAGTTTTCCTTTATTCTCTCAAAACTTCATTCTCTTCAAATCCAGACCTCTATGTACTGCCTTGACTTCTATTTCACTGAGAAATTAGATGCTAGCCCAATGGACATCTCTCAGTTTCCCACAGGGGAACCTAGAAAACTACCCTCTCTCCTTCATTCTGGATCGTAAGAGATGTTCCTCTTCCCATCTAAGATTATTAGACTCCACTTTCATCTGGGCCTTAGACCCTACAAAACTAAAAGAGACCTCACTCTATTAATAAATTCCTCTTTCTTGCTACTTTTACTTCTCTCTTTCTATTGGTTCCTTTCCATTAGTATTTAAATATGTGTAAGTCTCTCTTCTTGAACAAATGAAACCCTCTCAAACCATTTTTTGTGTATCTAGCCAGTGAGATCATTGATGCCTGTGTCCAAAGTGTGGCATAGAAGTCAAGTGGTAGCCTCAGTACTTAAGGGACCCACAAGCACAAACAGGACGTCTAAGAGGCATCCCTACCTCAACACAAGTGTCAAACCTCCCCGGAAACTTGACTGGATCTTGAAGATGGGAGGAGCCTCCAAGGAAGCTGAGATGGAATTGATAAACAAATTCAGCAAAGTCTCAGGTTGTAAATCAATGTACAGAAATCAGTAGCATTCCTATATGCCAACAACAGTCAAACTGAGTCAAACCAAATCAAAGACTCAATACCCTTCACAGTAGCAACAAAGAAAATAAAATACCTAGGAATATATTTAACTAAGGAGGTAAAAGAACTCTACAGGGAGAACTATGAAACACTAGGAAGGAAATAGCAGAGGATGTAAACAGGAGGAAAACCATACCATGCTCATGGGTCGACAGAATCAACATTGTCAAAATGTCTATACTACCCAAAATGATCTAGAGATTCAATGCAATCCCTATTAAAATACCAACATTATTTTTCACAGAGCTAGAAAAAAATAATTCTATGCTTCGTGTGGAACCAGAGAAGACCCCATATAGCAAAAGCAATCATTGTGGTTTTAATTTGCATTTCTCTGATGAATAGTGATGTCAAACCTTTTTGCATGTTTCTTGGCCATTTGTCTATCTTCTTTCAAGAAAAAAATCTGTTTTTGTCTTTCACTCACTTTTTGATGGAATTATTTGGGGTTTTTCCTTGCTGATTTGTTTGAGTTCTTTGTAGACTCTGGATATTTGCCTTTTGTCGGATATATAGTTTGTGAACATTTTCCCCCATTTTGTAGATTGTCTGTTTTCTCTGTTGATTATTTCCTTTGCTGTGCAGAAACTTTTTAGTTTAATAAGTCCCACTTATTTATTTTAGTTGTTGCTATTTTTGCCTTTGGGGTCTTACTTCTAAATTCTTTGCCCATGCCAATGTCCAGAAGAGTTTTTCCTAGGTTTTCTTCTGGAATGTTTATGGTTTCATGTTTTACATTTAAGCCTTTAATCCATCTTGAGTAAACTTCTGCATGTGGTGAGAGACAGGAATCCAGTTTCATTCTTTGGCATGTGGTTATCCAATTTTTCTAGCACAACTTATTGAATAGGGCATCCTTTTCCCATTGTATGTTTTTGTCTGCTTTGTTCACAATCAATTGGTTGTAACTATATGTCTTTATTTCAGTGATCTCTATTCTATTTTGTTGGTCTATGCATCTACATTTTTACCAATATTATGCTGTTTTGGTTACTATAGACTTGTAGTATAATTTGAGCTCAGGTACTGTGATGCCTCCAGATTTGTCCTTTGGCTTAGGATTGCTTTGGCTATTTGGGCTCTTTTTGGTTCCATATGGAGTTTAGGATTGTTTTTTCTAATTGTGTGAAAAATGTCACTGGTATTTTGGTGGGGATTGTGTTGAATCTGTAAATCACTTTGGGCAGTATGAACATTTTAGCAATGTTGATTCTTCTAATCCAAGAGCATAGGATGTTTTTCCTTTTGTTTGTGTCATCTGTGATTTCTCTCATCAGTGTTTTATGATCTTCCTAGTAGAGATTGTTCACTTCCTTGTTTAAGTATATTCCTAGGTATTCTATTTATTTATTTATTTGGCTGCTATTGTAGTTGGTATTGAGTTTTTGATTTGACTCTGACCTTGACTGTTATTGGTGTATAGGAATGGTGCTGAGTTGTATACATTAATTTTGTAACCTGAGACTTTACTGAATTTATTTATCAGTTCAAGGAATCTTATGGTGCAGTATTTATGGTTTTCTAGGTATAAGATCATATCATCAGCAAGCAGGGATAGTTTGACCTCCTCTTTTCTGATCTGGATGCCCTTTCTTTCTTTCTCTTGCCTGATTGCTCTGGTTAGGACTTTCAGTGCTATGTTGAGTAGAAATGAGGACAGTAGGCATCCTTGTCTTGTTCCAGTTCTCAGAGGGAATGCTTTCACCTTTTCCTATTGATTATGATATTGGCTGTAGGTTTGTTATATACGGCTTTTATTGTTTTGAGATATGTTCCTTATATGCCTAGTTTGTTGAAGGTTTTCATCATGAAGAGGTGCTATGCAATATCGAATGCTTTTTTCTGTATCTATTGAAATAATCATATGGTTTTTGTTCTTAATTCTGTTTATGTGGTGGTGAATCACATTTAGTGATTTACACATGTCAAACCATGTTTGCATCGTGGGGTGAAACCCACTTGATCATGGTGAATTATCTTTTTGATGTGCTGTTGAATTCAGTTTGCTAGTATTTTCTTGAAGATTTTTACATCAATGTTCATGAGAGATATTTGTCTGTAGTTTTCTTTTTTTGTTTTGTCCTTTCTTGGCTTTGGTATCAGGGTGATACTTGCTTCTTAGGGTGAGTTAGGAGGAATTCCCCCTTCTCAGTGTTATGGAACAGTGTCAGTAGGATTGGTACCAGTTCTTCTTTGTAGGTCTGGTAAAATTTGAGTGTAAGTCCATCTGGTCCTTGACTTTTTTTTTCAATGGGAGATTTTTTATCACTGTTTTAAGCTCTCTACTCATTATTGGTAAGTTCAGGATTTCTGTTTTTTCCTGATTCAAGCTTAAGAGTTTGTATATTTCCAAAAATTTATCCATTTCCTCTAGATTTTCTAGTTTGTGTGCATAGAGGTTTTCATAGTAGTCTTGGGTGATATTTTATATTTCTGTGGAACAGTAAGCTCTTGAGGGCTAAGAGTCTCTATTATTTTCATCATTGCCCCAAATCTATCAGATGCTTGGTATATATTTTTCAATAAATACGGATTTTATATTTACTCATTGGCACTTTAAATAAATAAATGCATGTGCACTGTAGAATTTCTAAATGGAGCTAAAGCTACCAACATTTACGGTAGATTAAAAAGGCTTTTGAGCTTTTCATTTGCCTAAATGCTATCTAAGATGCTGAGAAGTCCTGGGTAGTGACCTCTGTTATTTGGCAGATGGAAAACTGTTACCTAGATTTCTCTCTGAGGAAAATTTACTATGAAGCTAATGGAGCTGATGTTGCAGAGCCCCATCAATCACACAGGTTCTTCAAAAATCCCAGAGGAGACCTAGAAATGTGATCACAATCCTATGATCTTGTAACTTTAACTGGAAGTCTCTCTTTTCACTCCTTTTTTTTTGTCATTTTTTTTCTGATATCTGACCATGCTGGAGTAGCTGCAGGCATTTTTGAAAACTGGCCAAGTTGGAGCTGAAATTTGAATACATTTAGTTTGGATTTGTTGAGATACATTGGTTTGGTTTGCAGGTATTTCTGTGCAGGTAAGTGGTTGCTAACTAATTAATAAAAATATTATATTATTTTTCTGGATTTTCTGATATGTGTTGTTTTTGTCAGCTTTTAAAAGATTATAATTTTTAATGAATTTTCTTATTAATAATCACTTTTATACTTAATGCTTTAATTATAATTTTGTATTATTTTTCTTAAAGTGCCCTTTTCCAAATTATATAAGCTTTAGGCCCCACATAACCTGGATATTTCCTCAGTTTTCCTGGGTATGATCAAAGCAAATGGCAAGGCAGGAAAAAATGGACTGTGGGCTCTATCCCAATCTGTTTTCTACTTACTTTCTTACAAGGTCCATTTAAGAAGATGAGTCACAGAGTCACATTGTTGTTAGGGACATGAGGTTTCTGAAGAGAGGTCCTAGCTTTCACCAAGACCATGTTAATCCAATGATTATAGTCTCTGAATTTCTTCTTCACCATGGCCCACCCCATCCAACCCACTAAGGAATTTTAAAATGATACATCTCCAGGAAACAATGCATTTGTAAAATACCATAGAAATTATGACATCTTTTATTTCCACCAATTTTTTTATCTGCCTGTTATCAGCACTATTACTGGGGATAGTCTCCTCCATCAAGAAGATAGTGGTCTAATAAAGATACAGGTAGGAAAATAGGAAGAAACCATAGTCTCAAGTACATACAGTTGATTACGCAGACATTTGTCTCCACAGTGGTCTTACATTTTGTACTTATTCAGCAGATGCTAATGGAATCCAACTCTGTGCATAGAATTGTATCTCTAAATGGGAGGCATATGAATAAAGCACTCAACTATGACCTTTGCTGAAATCGTTTCTGATTTAAATTGTAACCAAGAGATAGCAGTGAACTGCCAGTTGACAGTTTTCAGGCAAATCTCACCATGGCTAATTGAAAGCAAAGAAATGAATCTCAGCTTCTGCCAAAGAGCCTTAGCAGTAGCAGTGTTTAAATAAGTCAACATGTGTAAAAAAATCTAATGTTGAAAATATTCTGCTTCTGCTTTATAATCAAAGAAAATTAAAAAAAAATTCTCAGAGGAAATGGAAAATTATGAGCTTGTCTGCCAGCTTCACTAAGGCATAAATCTCTTAGCTGCCAACTAGACAATTGACTATTTCATGTTATTACATAGCAACACTACTATTCTCAACAGTGAATGACTAATTAGCAAGGGATAGGGAATAATGTCATTTGTTTTCAGGAAATCTCAGGGAAGTAAAGAAAATATGCTCTCTCCTAGCAGCAATTCACACGTGTAATATGCTAAACTTTCCTTTCTCTCTTGCATGATTCTCCTTCTGATGGAGACCAATGTTTTACAATGTGAAGGAAACAAAATTAAGCCTCTGCAGCAGAAGTACCATTTATTGAGGATCTGCTATTTCTGTGTATTATCATGTTTAATTCTCACAAGAACCCTGCAAAATAAATAGTATTACCATTTTACAAATGAGAACCCAGCTTCAGAGAAGTTAAGTAACATGCCCAGGGCACCTTCTAAGTGGTTGAGTCAGAATTTAGACTCAAGTCTCGCTGTACCAACTCATACTCTCTCCTGCAATGCAAAGTTGTTTAGTTCCTCGTGTACAGGCTTGAGCTTATTTAGACTTTATAGAAGGCCAGTCCACGGGCTTAGGAAAAATGTGGACAGAGCTGGCCAACATGACTGGGTGGCTGACTCTGATCACCATGGGGCACAAAGTGTGAACACTGCATAGAATTGGCTTCTGCTTCTGCTTCTGCCAAAAAGCAATGTCTAGAAAGGATGGCCAGGGAGGTTGCTCTGGAAAATTTGGGCGAATTGGGAAGAATGGCTTTTTCCCCTCCATATCTCACATACCTACTGAAAGAACTAACTCTTTTAAAGTCATCACATAAATATATCTAATACCATGCAAAAACTCTGGCTATATAGATAAAATCCACCCATGTCCTTCATAGAATTAGAGGCATGCCCTTCCATGTTTCAATCCTTGGCCACAGGATAAATCCAAACACTTGAGAATAATTCATCTTTGGATAACTACTTCTCACCCTGATCCATGTGCCCTCTATACACAAGGAACAATTTAATGTTTTCAAACCTTCTTTGTACTTTCATATTTCTCTGTGCCTTTGTTCACTTTATTCCATATGCTAGAAATACCTCCTGCATTTGCTTCTGTGTTTAAAACTTTTTTGGTTCTTCAAGACACAGCTCAGTTAATTTATTTCTGAATCTCTTAACCCTTCTAGGCAAAATTAATTTTTTCAGCTTCTGAGCTCCTGCAATAATATGTATGTACCTTTTATTAGAGTACTAATAATAATATAACATCATTATTCAACTGTTTACATGTCTTAATCCCCTGCTGAATTATAACTACTTTTTATTCATCTCTCTCTCTCTAAGTTTACTAAATAAATGGGTAATGTCCTGATTTGCTAGGTTTTGCTCTTTCTTCTATTTTATTTAATTTAAAGTCCTATACTATATTTGTCTCCTTTTTTTTTTTCTGGTGATATAAACTCAGTCTTTGATTCCAGCAAAATGTATAATTATATTCTAGAAGCCAAAAGAGAAGAAGGAACAGAAGTAGAAGGGGTGTTATAGAACTAGTAAAAAGAGGCAGAGTTGGGGAAATTTTTTACCAGGCTTTCTGCAATGAGATTCATCTGTTTTTGAACAAGTGATTTTTTTTTTTTTTTTTTACCTTCTTTGTCAGAATGCAGTTAGACATGTCACATTTGAAATGTTCCTAGGGTAGGATGAATAGAAAGCATGACAAAAATGTCCTTTTCTAAATTGTCCAATATTCTTCAGAGATACCTCAGTTCAACCGAGGTCAGGGCTAAACAGAGATGGAGGCATTGCTCATCGAACTGAGTGCAGCATGGTCCAGTTGAAAGCTCGAAGGTTTGCAGCTTGAAGTCCAGAGGTTTCTCACTAGCTTTGCGGTTTATTCTTAGTGTACCCTTGGACGGGTTATGTAACTCCTCCACGCCTCATCCCACTAACCTCCAACATAAGAATAACACCACCTCCAAATTCCATAAAATATATCAATGTCTGGTTCAGAGTAAGGGTTCATTAATGATAATTCCTTTCCTCTGGAAAATACCAATGGCATATTTTTACATTAAGAATTAAGCATGTCCAGCAATTTCCTCAAAGTTGTAATGGATGCAGTTGGAAATTTTCTTAGTTCCTTCACTTCTTAGTTTGTGAAATACTATAGAATGCTGTTATCTGGTCATAATAAAAGTGAGATGGAATTAGTTATCCCTGGTGGGAAAGTAAGCAAAGTACTAAGCTGAAATTCCTTTTAATGATCTGCCCTGATCCATAGAAAGAAAAGAAAGATCCATTTCTTGCATCTTGGGAAGAAATGTTTTCAGAGAAAAAACTGTATTTATTTTTCATGCTGGTGGTATGCATATGCTCAATCTATGAACTAAAACATTCTTATTTTGCTATAAACCATAATATGCATTTTTCCTAAAATTTGCCTAATTGGAAGCCATCAAACAATATTTGTGGTTTTCTCTTTTGCCTTTCAAAATAATAAATAAATAAAACTGGACTTTTCAATTTCTGTATAGTAAGTGTTATGGCTAAATGGCAATATGTTAGAATTTATCCCAGAAAAGTGCTAGTGATGGTATAATTTGAGTACTATCTCTCTATATATAGTATTTTGTGAAAGTAATATGAGAACAGTATGACATTACTTGGTTTCCCCTGCAATTCTGAAAGGTTAATTGAATTGTTGAACAATATTTTAATTTATTCTAATTTGCCTCATTGGAATTCATCCTCCTAATAGTTTTGAATATCTTAGCATGCATTAAAGTCTGTTAAAGTAAAGCCTTTTTTTTAAACCCAAATATTCATTTGTGGCCACATTTTAAATTTGAACCCCATTGTTAGCCAAATGTCAAACACTTTTAAAATCTTTGCATTAAAGGTCATTTTTTTCTGATAGCACAAGTCATCTTATTTACATTGTGTCCTAGAAAATACTCGGTTATTCAAAAAGTCTTATTCCTATCTTTTAAACACTATAGTGCTTTTATCGATGTGGAAATGTTGCCAAATCAATTCCTAGGATTTCATTTTTATAAGGGTAAATCAGACCTCATTTTGTATCCTAAGAAGAAAATTTCCTGAACCACGGTATGAAATCAGAAGACCGTGTGTTAAAGTTGCTTGCTACTGTATAAGCAAATGGCGTGCGGCCCCCACCGTAAAACATTTTCATTACTTCTCATTCACTACAGACGCCATGACTTTCCTACCAGTTGGAGAGATCGTTTTCAGTAAAGAGATAGAGCAACATTTTCAGAATGAGATGTTTTAAGAACATTTTATGCAATTATGCCAGAGCTTAGTGAACAAAGTGAACGTCTCAGTGATGAAAGCCAAGAAAAGAAATTCACTCACGAGTTCTAAAGTCAAATCCACGTCACCCATCAGAGAGTGTCCTTTTTCTGTCTTTTAGAATTACATATGTGAGACACCTGTCACCAAAATATATTTTTAAAGTGTGAAAGTGTAATTCCCAAAAGATAAAAATCATGATTCTAAAAGACTGTTCAACCCTTTAATTAATGAGGAAACCAATTCAAAAAACATTTAAAATGCTAGGATATGTACAAGAGATCTAATAAAGAAATGTTAAGATAAGATTGCTGATTCCATATTTTTTAAAAAATCAGAAGGCTCCATTATAGTCCAACAGGTCATAAGTCTTTTGTATTATTTATCTCACTAAAAAATTTATTTTCACTTTTCCTGGACAAAAATCTGTATGTTTAGTAACTTCATTAGTCTGGGACCTGTAGTTAATAACCAACAATGAGATGAACTAAGTATATTCCTCTAGACAATCTTTGAATGGTCTTTTCTTCCATATAATATTAGAAAAACATACCCCAATTTTATGTCTTTTTTTCAAGTTTTTAACAATTCTTCTGACAAAAAATAATAAAGTATGCAGTAAATGCTTCTCCAAAGTTTTAAAGTATTACTGGTAAACCAATCTATACTTCACTAAAGCATTATTATGAGAACTGAATCTTTGGCTTGTTCTTACGTATAGTTATGGAAATCCTTCTCAACATTATATTGGCATATATGAAAGCTGACTTGCAAGTAAGCAGTGGGCATTGGAGTTGCATTTTATAGATACCTTATACTGTTTTCATATTTTGAAGCCATTACATCATTTTCATGACACATGCATTTCTATATCCTTTGAAGATTGCATAAGACATAGACACTGTTTATACTGAGTGTCTGATAAATAGAATGACCTTGCTCTATTCTACACAGACCTACCCAGAATTACATTTTCTTGAAGTTAGGGACTCATTTTTTTGTAATGCACATGTCTATATGCCATTGCCTATATGCCATTGTCTATAGTCCTTTGTGTTTCTCCTGAAAACGTGTGGTCACCCAACACACATGCCTGGTTTGGGTACATATCAAGGTTATTTAGAGCCTGCTGAATGAGAACATAGACTCTGAAGCCGGATTCATTGCTTTGAGTCCTGATTAAAAGGCTCCGAGCAAGTTACCCACCCCCCCCACGTGTCTCTGCTCATTTCTAAAAGGGTCAATAAAATACCTTCCACACACGGTCCTTGTGAGGACCAAATGAATAAATTTTAGTCATTTACTTAGGACACTGTCACACAGCGAGTAGTGCACAATAATTGTATAATAAATATTTACATTATGTAAATAAATATAGATATCATTGTATTTATAACAATAAGACGTCTGCTCTTTTTGGTCAGCTCTGCCTCATCATCCTCTATTCTGTGTTTTCTGTTTTTGTTTGTTTGTTTTTTTCACTTTTATCTCTCCTCCCAACTGGAAAATTGTCTCAATCTGAGCCATCTTGCAATGCTCTACCACAATCTCCAATATCTTTAACTCTCAATGACCTCCTCTTCCCAAGAGCCATACATTTATTTACACACTATTACCTTGCAACATGTGCTGCTATTTCATGTATCCAGTTATTTCTGCTATTAGACATGGCATCTTGACATCTTGAGGACAGTGTGGCTTCAAGTGTATACTAATTTTATAGGGGAATCTTCCACCTAGGAAAACAGGTTCAGGTCTAAATATTCCAGGCTTAACAGCAAATTTGGTAAGGGTAATGAAAGGCAGACACAATGCTGTTAAGTCAAACCTCTCCTTTCAGCTATTCTGACTGTGTGTGTGTGTGTGTGTGTCTGTGTGTGTTTCATTCTCTTGCTTTGCTACCCGTCTGTGTGTGTGGTGTGTGGTGCCTGTTGGTTTACATGGGAACCCAAGCTCATGTGGCTGCTCTCTGCATTTGGTTTTGCTCTGAATCTAGTGTTTAGAGAGCAGAAGAAAGCACAGATTTATAAAAGTATGGAAAGAGATAATGAAGCAGGATGTACATATGTTGTTTTCATCTTCAAGAAAATCTTTGGATTGTCCACTTTGCACCAAACAACACTGGGCATCAGTAGTATTCAAGACATCATCCCTTCTCTCAAACTGTTTATAGCTTTGTGAGTGCAACAGTAGTTTTATTAATTTGGACTTTTGTAGCTCTATAATCATTTTAATGATCTGTATCAATGTTAAATACAAGACTAGGAAGATGCACATTCAATCTCAAATGGATCATTTGTTTGGTTCTTTGCCTATTTCTACTCCCTGGAGCTTTCTCTTCCACAGTGGACACCTGAGGGAAAAGAGAGGAGTTCACATAAATTCTTTGCAGCACTGTCAGCAGAGCTCACACCACACGCTACAAAGCACTCGTTCTGTGTGCTGGGGCTCTTCCTCAGATAGATTCTGTTGCTGCTGTTGCTAGTGTCACAGCTGAAGCTGTGTCTGCCCCCTGCATTTTTGCCATGATCTTCTGTGGAAGGTGACATTGTGTGTAGACTGGCCAACAGTTCCAGTTTGCCTGGGATGGTCTGGGTTTTAAGCACTGAAAGTCCTGTATCCCAGGAAATTTTGAACTCCCAGATAAACTGGGACAGTTGGTCACGGGGACATTTGTGAATCAGCTGGACATTCTTCCTGGCAGTGCATTAGAGATTCTGCAGCCACCATAGGTAGAGATACCTATGCCAGGTACTAAGTCTGCTTCTGCCTTCACAGCACTTCATAGCAACATACGGGTCAATTTCTCTTGCTAGAATTCTGTATCACTCACCACCAGTTTCCTGAAGGGATGAGGTAGGTACTCACCAAGCACAGTGCAATAGTTCTTCTATTCTTCTCCTCCATGACAGCTTTAAGTTCGGTTGTTACTTCCTTCCTCCCGCCTCTTCCCCTCAGTAGCTTCAGCCCCTTTTCCATTCTCCTATCTTACCCTCTCCCAATGCCCACTGGTTTTGCCTTTTGAGAAAAATCAACCATGAGCTATCCAAAAGTTTGCATAAACATAAAGCACTAGTATCTTCTTATTACCTCTGAACCAAGATTCTTACCTCAATGTCTTTTTCTAGCTATAGAAGAAAAATAGACCCACCAAGGATGCTTTATTTAAACATCTGAGGCTGGAACAAAGATCAGTTTTCCCTTGGCCAGACAGATCATGTGTTCTTCATTTGGTTTTACCAAATGTTAAATCTGAATATAAAAATCATGGCCATTCTTAAGAGTCTTAAGAGTTAAATTATAAGAGAGGTTGAAGAGCACCCCTAGCTAAAAAACAATTATTTCTCATTTGAGCAATCTAAGAAAAATCAAATAGTCACGAAGCTCTCCAAATATCTCTCTTTCAGAATAAGAGCCAAAATATACATTTGATTCCCCAAAATGCATTTCTGAAAGTTCTAAGATACTGAACATATGAATTGGTAATGAACCCTGCAAGATTCATAATTATAACTTTGCTATCATGGCACAACAATATGCTCAAAAGCAATGTTTGAATACTCTTTGAACATAATTGATAGCTAAGCATATGCATTTTAGTGGTGGGTGAGAAGAATCACACATAAAACTTGGTATCTTGATGTAATTGGAGCGGGCTGCGTGAAGAGGTAAAATGACTATTTTACAGAAGAAAGATGCCTTTATCTTGTGTACCATCGATCTGTTGTATAACTGCTCTACTAAAATCCCTCAGAAGTCTCCCATTGCCTGTCATGTAAAGGCCCAAATTCCCAAATGGCCTAAAGAGCCCTACATGATCACCCTGGTGGCTCTTACCTGGGGAAGATTATTTCCCCCTTGCCCGCACCAGGGGCCATTTAGCAATATCTGGAGACATTTTTGTTGTTACGCCTGAAGAGGGAGGGATGCTAGTGGCATCAGGTGGGTAGAGGCCAGAGATGCTGCTAAAATTCATCACAGGACAGCTCCCTACAACAACCAACCTTCTGGCTCCAACGGTCCATCACTAGCGCCAGGTGGTGAACCCTGACTGAGAGGCGGTCTTACTAATAGCCTGTCTAGCCGAGGAAAATAAACTATTAAACAGAAAGGAAGAGAAATAAACTCACAACACAACTACCCTTTGTTTAATTAAAACACGTGTGGCCTAACTTGTTATCTGAGTTCTTTCTCAGCGTTGAAAGAGTTCCTGGGTAGACAGTAGGACTGAGAGCTTCCCCTGCTTCTTCAGGAAGGGATAGTACCAGATGCCTCCTGCTATCAAGAAGAAAGAAGAAACTAATTTCTACTATCACTCTGCTGCGTGAGAAACAGAAAAAGCCAACACAGCAGCTTCACGGCCACTCTTGCCATCAGATGAGGCCCCTGAAGCAGGAAGAAAAGCCATTGCTACCCTTTAAAAGCACCAAGCAACCGACATTTCTATCCTCCCTCTGTGTGTTGTGGTCATTCTTTCTTTCTCTGTCTCTTTCTCTATCTATTTCTATCCATCTTTTTCTTTCTTTCTCTCGCAGGAAAATAAATAAACTTTCACTTTTGTGTATCCTCATCACTGTCTGAGTATTCTTTCTCCCCCTGCGCACGGACTTCACACCCTAACACTGACCCCAGCGCTCTCGTACCTCTCTCACAACGCTGGCTCCCTCCTGTGCTGTGTGTCTATGACCCTGGCCTTCTGTCCATTCTGAGAATGGGTCCTGTACTTCCCACAATGCGGACTTGGCCATACTGCTCTTGCTGCCAAAATTGTCTCCCCCAGACTCCCCTTTCTCTGCCTGATTAACTTTCCTTTCTCCAGCTCTCAGCAACAAAAGTAATTTTTCAAAGGGCCGCACTCCGTTAGAACAGATACTCTTGTTATATGGTCTCTTGACATCCTGCACTTTTCCTTTAGAGCTCATATCACAGTTTGCAATTACGGGTATGCACCACCACAGGCATCCCTCGGAGATATTGTGGACTCGGTTCCAGACCACTGCAATAACTCAAATGTTGCAATACAGCAATCATATGAATTTTTGGTTTCCCAGTGTATTATAACAGTTATGTTTACACTATGCTGTAGCCTATTAAGTGGGAAATGGCATTATGTCTTAAAAATGTATATTACTTAATTTAAAAAATATTTTAAAAGAAAAAAAATTACTAGTGATCAGATGAGCCCTCGGTAGGTCCTCTTTTTGCTGGTGGAAGGTCTTATCTCAATGTTGACGGCTGTTGACTGATAGAGTGATGGCTGCTGAAGGTTAGGGTGGCTTTGGAAATTTCTTAAAATAAGGAACAATGAAGTTTGCTGCATTGATTGGCTGCTCCTCTTATGAAAGATTTCTCTGTAGTATGTGATTCTGTTTGATAGCATTTTACCCACAAGTACCTCTTTCAGAATTGGAATCAATCCTCTCAAACTCTGCCACTGCTTTGTCCACTAAGTTTATGTCATATTTTAAATCCTTTGTTCTTATTTCAACAATGTTCACAGCACTTCCACCAGGAACAAGTTCTATCTCAAGAAACAACTTTCTTTGCTCATCCATAAGAAGCAACTCCTCATCCATTCAAGTTTTATTATGAGATTGCAACAATTCAGTCTCATCTTCAGGCACAACCTCTACGGATAATTCTAGTTCTCTTGTTATTCCCATCACATCTGCAGTAACTTCCTCCACTGATGTCTTGAACCTCTTAAAGTCATCCATGAGAGTTGGAATTCACTTCTTCCATACTCCTGTCAATATGGATATTTGGGCCTCCTCCCATGAATCACAACTTTTCTTCATGGCGTCTAGAATGGTGAATCATTTCCAGAAGGTTTTTTTCTGAGCATTAGTTCTCAACACCTGGCTAAAATATTCAGTAAATCATGCTCTAAAGAAATGTGCAGTTATCTAGGCTTTGTTGTCCCATTTATAGAGCACAGGCAGAGTAGATTTAGCATAATTCTTAAGGACCTTAGGATTCTCAGAATGGTAAGTGAGAACTGGCTTCAACTTAAAGTCACCAGCTGTATTAGCCTCTAACAAGAGAGTCAGCCTGTCCTTTAAAACTTTGAAACTAGGCATTGACTTACGCTGTCAAGTTATGAAAATTCTAAATGGCATCTCCTTTCAATACAGTATAGGTCTATTTCATCTGCTTTGAAAATCAGATGTTTATTATAGCCACTTTCATCAATTATCTTAGCCAAATCTTCTGAATAATTTGCTGCAGCTTCTATACCAGCACTTGTTGCTTCACCTTGCACTTTTAGTAAAAGGCAACAGATTTATACAACCTGAAGAGAAACCAAGAGTATCATCTTGCACCCTTATGTTATGGAGATGGCTTCTTTCCTTAAACCTCATAAAACAAGCTCTGCTAGCTTCAAACTTTTCTTCTGCAGCTTCCTCGCCTCTTTAATCCTTCATAAAATTAGAGAGTTAGAGCCTTGCTCTGGATTAGCCTTTGGCTTAAGAGAACATTGTGGCTGGTTTTATCTTCTATCCAGACCACTCAAACTTTCTCCATATCAGCAATAAAGCTGTTTTTCTTTCTTATCATTCATGTGTTCACTGGAGTAGCATTTTCAATTTCCTTCAAGACCTTTTCCTTTGCATTCACAACTTGGCTAACTTTTTCATACAAGAGGTCTAGCTTTCAGCCTATATTGGCTTTCGACATGCCTTCCTCACTAAGCTTAATCATTTCTAGCTTTTGATTTAAAGTGTGAGAACTGCAACACTTCCTATCACTTGAACACTTAGAGGTCATTATAGGGTTATTAATTGGCCTAATTTTAATGTTAGTGTGTATCTGGGAACAGGGAGACTTGAACAGAAGGAAAGAGAATGGGGAACAGCCTGGTCAGTGGCGCAATCAATTGAACACATACATTTATAGGTGAAGTTCACTTTCTTATATAGGTGTGCTTCATGGTGCCCCCAAAATAATTACAATAGTAACATCCATGGTCACTAGTCACAGATCACCATAACAGAGTTAATATTAATGAAAATGTTTGAAATATTGTGAGAATTACCAAAATTTGACACAGAGACACAAAGTGAGCACACAGTGTTGCAGCACTGGCCCCAACAGACTTACTTGACTCATGGTTGACACAAACTTACGATTTGAAAAAAAAAAAAGAAGTATTATCTGCAAAGTGCAATAATATGAGATATGCCTATAAATCACTGTTTCTCAGTTAGAATAATGCCATCCTGCTCAAGGGACCTAAAAATAGTTTCTGGGTGATACATTTGGTCGAGAAAGTAGACAGTTAGAGTTGATATCTGTCACAAGACCATTTGGAACCAGGTCCTCTTTATAGCACCTGACACCCATCCAACCCTTTCTTGTGGTGTCTGTTTCAGGTATAGTATGGATGCTCACTAAGGAGGGGAGTGCAACATACGATCCTTGTTTTCTACTGTGTGAATCTGTAATGTGTAGAGTTGCTAGTATATTCTGCAGCTATTCCCACTGAAAATTTTGATTACCCTTAAGGTACAAAATAGACCACTATAAGAAGGATTTCACCTGGACATAGTAACCCTTAGTAATTTTTTCAACAAATTTCAAAAGAAGTTCAATTCTGTAACACACAGGAGGGAAGAAAGGCTTGCATTAACCAGGGAAGGGAAGCAACCTCTTTCTTAACTTCCTCATTCATTCAATGTGTATTTACTGAGCATTTATTATATGCCAAGTACTTTGGTATACTCTGGGGATAAATCAGTGACTAAGTTAGAGGTGTCCCAAGGAATGAGGCTTACATTTTATAAGGACAATAAAAATCAGTAGCAATATCAAAAGTTAGAATCATAACTGATCGAATGGATCTGCTCAAAAAGGGCTGTGGGTTTTTCTAAGGAGTGTTTATCTTCTGTAATAGGAAGACACAATAACTTATTCTTTCAACAATATTTATTTCACAATATTTATTATGCCTGCTGAGCCCCGGTGCTGTGTTTCGGTCTGTATATTTGGTGGTCAGCAAAATACATGTGGCCCCTGCCTTTATGAAAGTGAATCAAATGAATCCTACTCATCCTTATATTGGCAGAGCTGCTGCCTTATTGATGAATACATTGCCCTTCCATTTCGGGAAGAACTGCGATGAGTAGTTGCTGAGCGTGGCATTTCTCCCAGCGAGATGATATAATAAAAATCATGACAGGAGCATGAAATGCCAGCGGCCTTAATTTCCCACAGACACACCACAGCCGCATGCACACGCTTTAGGCAAATATCATGCAGATGTGAACCCGGGGCAGAAGGATTTGGAAGTTCTGTGTGGATGGTAAGGAAAGAGAGATAATTGTTTCCCCACTCTTGAATATCCGCCCTTGGGTAGCCTCAAACCCAGCCTCCGGGCTAGAGCTGGGCAGGCAGGGCCATGCCACGTCGACTACAGGTGCAAAGCCTATTGTGTCGGCCTCAGCACAGTCTTCGGAAGAAGGCTAGAAGTAAAAAATTCAGACACGAACACCATGGAGTCCAGAATAATGATTCTTTTCAAACTTGGCCTGTTTCAAGCAGGTAATGCAAGAATTATAAGCTTCCTGTGTCTCCGGTCCATCCCCGTGTCCTTGCCTTCACGCCTGCTGTGTTAATGGCCCCTCTTGTGCGACACCCTGTGACCACCTTTCATCTTATGTTGACACTTTCTGTTCAAGTGTCAGTGTCATCCGCAAAATTATAATATCTAAAATGTATATAACAGGTACCACCCGCCAGGCACTTTTGTAAGTCCTGTATGTCCTTTAATCCTGACAACTGTGAGAAAAGTACAGTTTTTATCCTGATTTTGTAGATGTGGGAACTGAGGCATAAAGAGGTTAAATAGCTCACCTGAGTAGCACAGCTGGAAAGTGGTGGAGCTGGAATGCAGACACAGATGCCACCGCATTGCCTCTTAGCAGCATCTAGAAGGCACACAACAAGTATTTATTGACTAGAACTCATTCAGTCCTTTCCTTCCTCCACTAGCTTCTGCAGGGTTACCGCCTAGTGGGGGCTAGGAGAACTCAAGCAGTAGTTTCTATATGCGACTGTGCAGCAAGATGACCAGAGCACATCTTTAAAACTATAGGTCTCTGAGAGTAGTCTCTGGCATTTTGTGTTTTTCCGAAGTGTCCTGGATTATGATTTGGCCACATTGGAACCAACCGCACTAGACAATGATGTGAAAATAGTGGAGCTGGCACCTGTCCTGCCTACCTTCCCTTTCCAAATCCCTGCCCCTTCCTAAGTGTCCCTCCTCAGTCGCATTTGCATAGAACCTTAATCTCAGTCAGCCCCAGTAATCTCTCTGAAAATGTTAGGAGGTAAGCAACATACTTCCTGGAAAGAACCGAGTCTGGGCATTAAGATATTATCTTTAATTACTAACCATATAATTTTAAGGTAGTCATTGAGTAGTTCAAAATTTGTCTCTCCATTTGTAAAACACAGTGAGATGAGACTTAATGATTTATGCCTGTGCTGTTTGAAATGATAGCTACTAGCCACCTGTGGCTATATTCACATTTAAATTAATTAAAGTTAAATCAATTTAAATACTTAGTTCCTCCACTACGCCAGCTGCATTTCAGGTACTCAGTAGCTACATAAGGCTAGTTACTAACACGTCGGATAGACTGATACAGAACATTTTCATCATCGCACCAAGTTCTATTAGTCATCACTGACCCAATGCTCAAGTGAGATCAGAAATCCAAAGGTCCTTTCTCTCCATTCTCACTATTCTCAAATGAAGATGTGCAAGATATACAACCATCTTTATTTATCTTCTAGCCTAATTTCCCTTTTGTGCCATCCTCAGCCTTTTGGCTGAAAATATAGCCTCAGTTAATTTCAGGCAAATAAAATTCTTTTAAGTTTGAATTTCAGGTAATTTTGAATTTTAATTGCTTCTCCTTGGGACAACACATAAGTTCTAGGCATCATAACAGTTTAGGCTTGCACCCAGGCCTGAATACCTTCTAGTATAGAGCCTTTTACATGATCCAAGAACCAATCTGTCCCTGTGGTATTCTGTAGTTAAAGCTTATGTATGTATGTATGTGTGCACACATGCATATAAGGTAGTGTCGTCAGATGACAGGAGAGAGAGGGCGTGGGAATCCGGAGAGAAAGCACATTCATCTGCGCTTCTTGAATGATACTCCATGGACAGTTGTCTTACAATGCATCAGGGAAAATATATGTGGGTTCTGTGGTACCGAGTTCTCAATATGAAAAAAAAAATCTCACCTATTAGTTTTCACTAATCAAAATGTCAGTGAAAGCTGAACAGCAATTTTTGCAAGCCATACATTCAAGGTATTTATCAGTAAAAAGCAAATTACTGGCTTTTTACTTTTTGTAACCATTTATTCATAATGCTGGCCTTTAGTTAGACAATGGTTTCTTTCAAGCCACATATAATCAACATTTTCTGAATCCTGGACATAGCATTCTGTGTAGGGAGCTGTTTCTTATGATTGGCACTATTACTGCCTTGCTTCCGTTTGTTACACTGTTGGTAAGCAGGAATCGCTAAAGCTGTCACGTCAAAATCCTCCTAGATTTTCAGAATTCTTCACTGGCATTCTTCTCTGGCAAGAGATGAATTGTTCTTTTGTTGTTGCACAATCTGATTGACAAGTCTAACATGAATAGGGTCTATTGCATCAAAGCAATTTGGCACCATTTCTCTTGTCAAAATTCTCAAGAGCAGCAGAATGGCCTTCCTGTCTTTGCTAACCACAGAGATGGTCACATTAAGAGGTGCACAGCTTAAGGGGTGCAACATAAACAGCAAACATCATCAGCGTTTCTGCAGAGAGCCCTCCTCTGCAAGCAGGTGGGGTAGGGTGGATGCTGCAACTCTAAAGCTGCCAGAGGCCCTTTGAGATGGCAGTTTTTGCTTTTACCCTTCTTTTCCTGCTTTTCATCATCCAATGTTAAATAACAAGGGAGTTTTTATGGAGTATGATAAAAAAAATCTGAATGATAAAGAGACAGATTATAAGCCCTCATACTTTTCTTTTACTAGTTTCAGCCATGAGTAAGACATTTCTAGGAACTAGCTTTAGGAATTACGTGTCACTAAGAAATACTAACTCTGAGGCCATAGGCCAATCACCTCTTCAAGCAACAATGCTGTCACCAGAAAACAGGTTTTGAAACATTACTTTGCAGGAGTTCTGTGAGTAATAAATGATAAAAATGGGGGTCAAGGCTGCATAAGGTGAAGAGCTCAGATTCTGGATTTAGACAGCACCAACTCTGAGTACTAGCTCTACTGCTTACTAGTTGCGTGATCTTGGACGAATTAGATGAATTTAAGGAGGAAGTGCTTACAAAGCAAGGAGCACAGTGCCTGGCACAAAGCAAATTCCCAGCATTTGCTAGCTGCTTATTACAATTATTATCATAAAAAGCACATGAAAATATCTAACACAACACGTGTTATGTAGAGACACAAAAGCAGTGCCTTCTTTCTTTTCTATTCTTTTCTTTCTTTCTAATATATATTAAAGTTTCAACATTAGAAAAATGTGCCATAAGCCAATATTCTAACTTAGCACTCAGAGTGTCTCCTGTGACAGGAAGCAAAAATTAAATTGCCAGTTTCCTTAGGACAGGACAATATAATATTTCCTCATTAAAATCTCGCAAGAACAGAGAGACCTGCAAAATGTGTATTTTAAGAAATGTAAGTTAATTCTTTCTCATTGATTGCTCCTGATTGTATTAATATATTAATATATATTTACTAGTTTTAATGGAAATATTTTAGGCTCTTAAATACCAAGAATCATTTCCCTAAAAATGGTTAAAGTATTCAGTGATGAGGGAAAATATTAACAGGACTTACTCCCAAAATATGAAAACATATGCCCACAAAAGAACAACCAACCAACCAACCAAAACTTGCAGAATAATTGTCAAAGTATTCTTCTTCACAGTTTTCCCTCCACAAAGGGAAAAATCCAAAAGGCCAGCAAAGGAAAATAAGTAAAAAAATTGTAGTATATTCATACAATGAACTGTACTCAACAATAAACGAAAATTGAATGACTGATAAACACAGTAACATGGGTGAATCTCAAAATAATTATGTGGAGGAAAAAACAAAAACAGAAACAAGATAGTATATGTTATATGATTCCATTTATAGAAAGTTCTAGAACAGTAAAAACCATCCACAGTGACAGAAATCAGGATGAGATTACTCCTGGGAATGGAGAGGAGAATAATTGACTTGAAAGGTCATACCCTACAAAGTAGCACAGTAAACAATGTGCCCTCATACGAGATACTGTGATATTTTAAATAATTGCCAAAAGAACTGATATTCTTAAGAATGAAAATATTATGACATCCAGGGCCTTCTGAACACTTGATATTCTGGACAAAAAAATATTTTGTCATCTGGGGAACCTGAGAACTAGCCTTTAGTTTACTAAGTGTCAACAAACTTGGAAACGTCAATTAACAAACTGTCAATCTTTGACTCATATCCTCAATATTTTTTTATGTTCTCAGTTGCTCTTTGGGATCAGTATCGATTGAGTGAAGAAGCAATTCTCCAATTTTTCTTCTGTTGAAATTCCATTTCCTCTGGTTTATTTTGTAACTAACTCCTATTTTATGCATGTTAAACCACCTTTTCCTTACAACTTAAATGAGAATATGTTTCACCAGAATATGTTTGAATTATAATTTATTTTTTCCTGAAATTTGGTTAAATAGACAGCTTTAATTTTTTCTTTCATTAATGAATTCTTAAATTTAGTTTATACCTTTAACAGAGAGACACAAGTATGATTTGGGAAAAAATTTGGAAAATTTCATTCAAAGTTACTCAAAATAACTTTCAAATATATTGGTCTTGTTACTCTAATTCTGTAATTACATATTTCAGTAGCAGTTAGATTTGGAAGGAGCTTCAGAAATAGAGTTCAGGGTTTTCAGACCAATCATTCCTGCTTCTGACTTTTAGTTCAATCTTAGACACCTCCCATATGAGATTGTTATGAAAAGATGGCTATCTTGAGTCAGGAAGGTGGCCCTCTCCAAACACCAAATCTGCTGACACTTTGATCTTGAACTTCCCAGCCTCCAGAACTGTGAGAAATAAAGTTTCTGTTGTTTATAAGCCACTCAATTCATAGCATTTTGTTACAGCAGCCCAAATAGAGTAAGACAGTCATTAGTACATGATTTCTGACATATTAAAATTTATCCAATATCAAAGACTAAATTTAAATGACTCTTTAGAATTAAACAAGCCATGTTTCCAAAATTGCACATGCTCCAATAAATGTTAAATTTTAGAAAGAGCTACAGACTAAGGAGCAAAACATAGAACACAGCCTAGAATTTCAACACTTGCTGGCAATATGAACTTAGACACTTCCTATAAGTTCTCTAGGCCGAGTTTCATAATCTCCTCTTTGCCCTGGTAAGTTAGGGTTGAGGCTGAAAACTTGGGCATTAGGTCAGGTAGTCTGATCATGGATAAGTTACAAAAATTTATTAAGTGAGAGTGGTGACGTAAAACAGGTAAAGCATTTAGCATAGTGTTCAATAAAAAATTTGCTGTCATTGTTCATAGACATTTAATTATTATTCATAGCAAGCAAAGCACTATAGAATTATCTAATTGGTACTTTATTGTTACTGCAGAAATGTGTTGACCAGAATTATAAAATTGCTAACACAAGGATGTAAAGGCTAGACAGCTAAAGGAACTTGTCAGAAGGATACTCAAGAGGCTGCCATTCAGGTAACTGTCATGGGGCAAAGCAGGATTCGCTGTTGCAAGGATACCAAATAAGCACAGACAGGTGTTATTTACCAGACAGGTTTGCAGCACGCAGGAGTCAGTGTTGGTCTCCTGGGACCAATCATCATGGAGAAGCCTAGACCCTGGGGCACTCAGTGCTATTGTTGCCACATGTAGTGAGCAATGAAGATATTTGGTAGAGATTTCACAGCATAATATTGTACCCAATATTTTGAATCTTTTATTTTGCAGGATGAAAATATATCACATTTTACCCACTTAAATCAGCAGAGAATTTATTTGTTCTACCCATATAGCACAGCCACCTAGGGTGAATAATGATCTGTCACCAGGAACTCCTACCCAGGGTGGGAGATTGGACCAACTGGAACATAAAGATTTCTTCTAACTCAAGGCTCTGTGATTCTACAGATCCAAAACATTTCCAACCCAAATGGTTAGCATGAAACCTGTCACCAATTACTAAGTTTTATAGTCACCATAATTTCTTTTTAATTCTGGAAACAGAAAGAATGTGGCTGACTCTGATTGTGGCTGCTTGAACGGGGCCACACCCGAGTCAATGAACATGATACATGGTTTGAAAAAGCTGATTAGGCTGTGTTACAATTAAATGATTTTTTGATCATATGTTAATGACAGGTAAATCAAAATCAGATTGCTGAGTAAGGCCCAAGACTACATTTAAAGGACTTTGACCATTAACACTAATCAATATTTATTGTACTACATTGACTTTAAAACATTAATTTTTTTTTACTTTAACCACAATGTAGTTAGGATGCATCTTAAAATCAATGACACCTTAAAATTGCCATCAGCCATAAGATAGACATGATATAGTTGTGTAAAAATCTTTTGGTAAAATAAAGAAAACTCCAGCATCAATAAGTATTAAATTTGATGAAATACAGGTCAGTGCTCCAGGGTATAATGTGACAGTAATGTGAGCACTATGCAGAATATATTGGATTGGCTTTATGGGCAGTGAAAGAGGTCAGGAAAAGTTTGATGCAGACAAAACACAGTACAGCACACTGGCTAAAGCTGTGGGCTTTGGACGCAGACATAGCTGGCTCTGAGTCCCTCTTCTACCTTTCACCAGCACTGCGTATTTGTCATACTCCTTAACCTCTGCACATCCAATTCCTTTTTGTTTCCTTAATGGAGATGCTAAAAATGGTATCTGCCTCATTGCCATGTTGCAAAAAATTAAATAAGATTATTTTTAAGAGTTTAGATTAGAGAAATACAGTAAGTATTCAATAAGCTCTTATGTTTTTCTAATGCCTTCGTGCAAAAGCCATATTTAGGAAACAAGGGCCAGGGGCTTCTGTGTCATCTGCTGCCTACGTAGTTGACATTTGTTGAGTCTGGAAACAAGAAAGGAAAGGTGAGGGTAGAATTTATGCAAAGACCTGATTGGATTTGTGGCCCAGCAACCCATGACATAATTTTAATAGCCGACTATTAATCAGTAAATGATATGCCTCTTGGAAAAAAATGCTTTCATTAACCCATTGTTCAATTACAATTATTAGCCAGTATTGAAATTTATATTTTTCCTGTTAAATAACCCCAAAACCTAAAAATTTAGACCAGAAGCAAATAGTTCAATTTTTACAACATTCAGGTGTCATGCTTAGCTTCATATAGCTTTAGGTCAGAATAGCTAAATATTGCAAAGACAATCAATGATTGACTAAGCATTTATAAAGTCTTTATACAAGTTTAAAATGAAATGACTTTGGAAGTACACAATGGAGAAAGACTGTAAGTACTATATGGAAGCATATGATTAATATGCTAATGTTTTGAATGCTCATTTTAATGTTCTATTTTATTCACGAGTCATACACAATGGCTGTGAATACTTCTTTTTTGAAAGAGCACCAGTCGGTGAATATTCTATAATAATGCTGCAGGATTTCTTTATTATGAACCTTGAAAATAAGGCCTTTCCAATAGCAACTTCCTCAAGCACCAGTGTGCTTACCTATAGGATGCTTCAGATGTGCAACAAAAGAATGATAATGACTTTTTAAGACAAGTGAATTTGTAGGAGGACAGAATCGCTTATCCATATGGTTTCATCTGAGTTTCCCTATTTGTATAATTTCTATTTCAACCAGCTATCTTAACCCCACTGAATGCATCATTGCCATAAAAAACAATACATGCTTAACATTAGTAACTCGAATTTAATTCAGGACATAACATCATCAACTGGGAAGTACTTTAGCAGGCTGGAAAATCAGAATTCAAAGTACTTTACTAAAGATCTCACAGTGTGCAGTCCTTGTTGGTTATTCAGCTCCAGAAGGAAGCCCATTCTCTGGGAGGCTCTTCTAAAAATGCGCAGGCATAGCCTGGAAGCCATCACGCTCTAATACCAGACTACATATTAGCAGGGAGGCTTTGATAAGATTAACAGAAAAATATTAATTAATGAATGGGAGCGTTACTAAATATTATTGTTTGTTACTCATCAGAAAGCAGGAAAATTATACTCAAGGCTACATATTTGAGTCATAGCCTAAAATATCAACATATTATACTTTCATATGAAATTCATAACTTCTTTCATCGGGGGTACTTAGGAGATTCCAAAGCTTTGTTTGCACTTATTCAGCACCCTACAACTCTGACAGGACACTTGGATTTTTCTTTTTTCTTTTTTTATATTCAAAGTTAATTTTTTGAAACTTTACATATAAATTTATTGGAGCAATCATAAGTAGATATTATAAACAATTTTATGCCAAAAACTTTGAAAATTTTGAAAAAATGGATATATTCCTTGAAATATATAACTTAACAAAACTAACAATAACAGAAATCAAATATCAAAGATTTCTTATAGTTATTAAAGAAATTGAACCCGTAATTATGAATCTCACAAAGAAAACTCTATGTCTAGATAGGTTTACAGGTGAACTCTTTCAAATATTTAAAGAAGAATTAGAACTATTTCTGAACAAATCCTTTCAGAGATTAGAAAGGGGAAATAATTTTAACTCATTTGAGTGACCACTGTAACCTTGAAACCAAAACATAAAAAAGCATATTATAAGACAGAAAAATTATAGGCCAATCTCTCTTACGAACATAGATTAAAAATTGTAGAGAAAATATTAGAGTTCCTTACTTGAATCTTTGAGCTGCACTTTTTGCCCTTCTAATTAAAGACCGATATGTACGTTGTTGCTTTTTTTTGTTGTTGCAGAAAGCTATCACTTATTGAGCTATTCCTGTGGGTCAAATGCTGAACTGCTGCATTAAAGTGCTTAATGTATATATTTGCTTACATAATCTTCACATTCACCCAATGAGTTTATTTCTTTTATCAGATGAAGAAGAGTGAATACAATTTAAGTAGCCTGTTCAAAGTCAGCCATGCAGCTATACCTGGCAGAATTGAGATTCAAATCCAAGTCTGAGATAGCCAGGTGTGGGTTTGAATACTGTGAAAAGGAGTCTGGATTTTTTTTTTTAATGTCAACGGCATTACGCAAGTTACCAAATGTTTTATGACGAGGGAGAAAGAGGCGAGAGGATATAACCTGAATATACCCAAACATCCCCTATGCAAGAATGACAAACTCTCTGGGCTAGAAGAACCAAGAAGCTAGTTGGCATAAAATTCTATGATGTTCATCTTTCCCAGTCCCCCAGTCAATCTCTGCTGCTACTGGCATACCAACGAGATGACACACTCCTTGCTTTCCCAGAAGAACACCCTGATAGCATCTTTGTTCTATCACTCTTTCCAGAGCTGTCTGCAGCCACTCACTGCCTTCCTAACCACCCTCCCGCCACCTGGGCACCTTCTGTTCCTCACACCCTCCAATCCCTTGCTGTCTCCGGGGTCTGCACACACAGTTCCCTGCGCCTAGACCTCTCTGTTTCTCTGTGTGATGAGCTACCTCTTCATCCTTCAGGTCGAGATTGCCCTCCCCAACATTCTTTTCTCTCTCACAAGGTCTTAGTCTGAGTGCCCCTGGAAGCACAGCCTGGGACAAGGGCTTGATGCAATTAGATTATTTGGGAAGCGATTTTAGTAAGCAGTGTTGAGGGAGCAGGAGTGAGAACAATGAGAGGAAGCAATCATTGCCACCTCTGTGGGCCATGGGGCTTCTTCCTGCTGGGGACTCTCCAAAGAGCCCTGTAGATTCATTCTAAAATCCGCCCTCTGAAGGACGAAGGCTGGGGCATTCATCCACCAGCTGGGTCCCCTGTGCCTGAGGATGGCCCTCTGGGGCCTTGGCTCCCCTACATTTCCAGGAAACATTGTCTGGGGCACTGAGAGCATCCACACAAAGCAAGCCGTCTTCACACACTTGTCACAGTTTGTGATTATTCATTTTTTCTGTATTCCTTTATTATCTACCGCTCACTAACCTATGAGCTCTGTGAGGGAAAGAACCCAGACTCTGGTTCACCTAACACCTGAGCACTTTTCCTGGCCTGCAATCAGTGCACAATGAAGGTTGCTGAAGGAAAAATGTAATTGCCTTAGGCTTCCCTACCAGTCTTTCAGGTTAGCTTTATTGTGAGTAGAGGAAGCCTCAGTACCTTCCCAAGGGCTTTTTCTCATCCCCAAAGTGGAGGTCTCTAAGGAGGACCCTTTTCTCTGTGCAACAGCCTTCAGCTCGGGGGTTCTCAGCCTTCTCTACCTTTAAGTTAGGGGTTACCGACAGACAAGGTACCTCGTGCCTCCTCTGAAAGTGACGCTGCTTTCCTGCTGGGATTCTCTTTACCAGCAGAGGTGTGTTCACTCCCCAGTTATCAGGAATCTCTCGGTAGGAATCAGAATTGTCATTCTAAAAGTGGCATCTCTGATCCTTCCACAGCCTACCCTTGGACCCATTATAGAAAATTAAGAAAAAGAAAGAACAAACAATAATCATGGTTTGCACTGTCTTTTAAATTTTTTAAAAGCACAATAATTAAGTATGGCAGATTCTTTTGTGTTCATCAAACCTCATTAGACATTAGACTCCTGGAAGGCTTGAATGACTTGCCATCCTCCTCTTCTTCCTCATCATCACCATCCTCACCAAAAATAATGGTTATCATTTTTGAACACCTACTATATATATAAAGGACTGCACTAGAACTTTATTCACTTCATCCTTTCAACAACTTTAAAAAATGGGCATTATTCCTGAGTGAATACTGAGTGAATTAACTGGCTCAGGGTCACTGAACTAAGTGAATTAACCAGCCCAAGGTCATGTGAAAGGGCTGCATTGCCTTTCATCCCTTCATCCGCAGCAGCTAGCACGATGCATGTAGCAGGTGCTCATCTGGTAGGAACTGGGTGCCAGCGCTTCACATGTGTTGGCGATGCAGCAGAACTCAACATAAAGTGCCTGCTCCCAATCTCTGCCTATAATGAGCTACCTTACCTGTGCCTAAACCAGCCTATGCTATGCTAGACCTTGTTAACCAGATACGGCAATAACTCAGGACCTATATTATTGCCACCATGAACATAGGGTCTGTGACACTGGTGGAATAAAAAGGAGGCCAGGAAGTACAGGAGGAGAGAAGAGATGCACAGAAAGAAATAATTGCAGATGAACACACTTAACCCCTGTTCTCTCATTCTCCAGAAAGGCCTCCATACCCTCGCAGCACACAGAGAATACAGATCATTCGTCCTCAGCGTTACCAGAGGCTTCCTTCCCCAGAGACAGGGTCCAAGACGGAGGAGAATGTATATAGTGTAGGAAGAACGGATTATGAAAGGCAATGGGAAATCGAGTTAGAAAACAGCAGCCTCGCTTGGCACATTTCTTTGTAAGAAGATTAAAAATTGCAGTATGGAGCAATAGTACATTTGATCATGTCCATTGTTGTTTTTAATTGGATTTTTTTGAAAACAAGTTTTAATTTCATAAATGTTTCTGCCAGTTCTTATGAGGTTTCTAATCATTTCTCTTAGTCAGTTTTTTTTATGAGGTTTGTTTTTTAGAAGATATAGCTTTACGAAACAACTAGCTTCACAGTAGATTTACTTCTTATTTTCCCTTAAGAAATTGCCTTTGATCTTGATTGCATAATAGTTAGGTGAGGTGCTGAAAGAAGTTAGAAAGCTCACACAAATTGGAAATGAAAAAAAAAATCAGAAGTTGTAATCATTTTCTTCACCTTTGGGAAGACCCCAGAGAGCTCCCAGTTTAAACTTAACTGGAGGCTATTATTATGAGCACTCTAGAAGGAGAATGAGTTTTTATCCAATTCTATCATTTTTCTGACAAGCACATTTTTTTCAAAGCCCTCTACAAAATGAAGTGGGCATTTTCAAGATAATCCTCAGTTCTATTGGAGTAGATAATAAATACTTGTTGAATGAATGGGCCAATAATTAAGAATAAGGGGTAAAATGCAAAATAATGAAAAGGGGATAATTGAAAAATCATTATACTTTATATACTTATATTTCATCACCCATTAATTTTTGCAACTAAGTTTTGTCCATTACCTACTGTATGTCAGACACTGGAGGTGCTGAGGCCAGAATGACAGCTAACATTAACACAGGTGCCAGGCATGTTCCAAGCATTTATATATATTAATTCACTAGAGCCTCACAATGCTGTCAGGTGAATATTATTATTATCCCCATTTTATGTATGAGGATACTGAGGCACAGAAAGGTTAGGTAAGTTGCACTAGGTCACACAGCTAAGAATTGGTAACCCTGGGATATGAACCCAGGCACTCTGGCTGCAGTATCTGTGCACTTGGCTACTAGACTGTACTATCTCCAATGAAGCCTAATGAGATAGTCATGAAAACAGAAAAGATATGATCTCTGGTCTTGGGGAAATTGTATTTTATTGAAAGAGACAGCTAAATGCATAATTATATCAGAGCATGGTAGGTGCCAAGTGTGGCGAGCAGAGGATCTTACAGAAACACCACGGAGGATGTCAGACCCCATCAAGGGAATGGGGTGAGCAGGAATCAGGGAGAGCTGGTGTTTCAAGTGTAGAAGAAGCATTTGCAAAGACATTGAAAGAATAAGCCTGGAAGATTAAGGTAAGAAATATCATTCAGAAAAGCTGCAGTGAAGAGATGAGGCTGGTGATGTTGAGAAATGGGGCTAGACATGAAGCAGGTCCCAGATGAGGAGGAACCTTGTAAGCCATGCTGAGAGGGGAGCTGTCACGCAGACTGCTGCTGCCACCACCAACCTTTGAAAGATTTTATACAAGGACACAGGATTCCATCAGATTTTCATGTAGAGACTTTGTAAGATTCATTTAGAAAAGATCCCTCAGTAGTGTGAACAGGTTGGAACAGAGCTGGTTGGAAGGTTATAGGAAGCTATTAGGAGGATTTTGCAATATTTAAGGGCAAAATAGGGAGGGCACTAAGTTTTGAAAGGCCTATCTACTCTTCAGTTGGACTGTAGGGAAGTGACCATTCCATGGTAAAAAGTCCATATTTCCCATGTATTCTTTCGATTGCTGTTGATAAGAAATTTTTAATAACTAAATTTATGTCACATCAGATTTTTCTTATAAATGAGTTAGTGGTTGTATGTGGATGGTTATATGAATATTCAAATATCTAGACTTTATGTTCTATACACCACACTTTCCTTAAACTAAAGGGAAGCTTTCTTGGAGGTCTTTTGTTGAATTAGTAAAAACAATTGTAATGGGAATTTAAAAGGCAAAGACATAAGAGATGATAATATTCTGAAACAATGATTGAATCTCAATTTTTAGGGATTGAATATGGAAAAACAATCATGTTTGAGGGAAAGGGAATTTTATCAACACTGAATTAAGTCAATTTATCCATCCTTTCCTTTTTATTGCTCTGGTTTCATAGCGCATTTCCATCACTTTATGCTTATGTCTTGAGGGCAGAAACAAGCTCCTTCCTTGGCTAAATTTAGTCCATCCTAGGCAAATGCTATGCATTTTGCTCTTCGTGGTGTGTTGCTCCCTGGGAGGACACAGAACTGCTATGATATTATATTCAGAGAAGAATGTTTTAAACTTTTCAAAATAGTAGTTTTAAAAATGTGGAAATGGCTAATATGAAAAAAAAAAAAAGTTGTGCCCTTACAGTAAATGTAATTTAGGAAAAACCATTTTAAGTAATAATAATCTATTTTTATCACAAATAAAATTATGATGCTGATATGCTAAAAGAGATATAATTTCTTCCTAAATACCCAGCTTATTATCCAAACATATTGTGGGAGAATCTGGCTTTGAAGCTCAGGGTTCTGTCTATTTTACATTCTTCTACCTGTAACTTAGCCAATTATGTTGTTATTGTTGTAGTGATTATAGTCACTTGTTTTCCATACTTATTCTTGAACAGTAATGTCTAATTTGTTCAATAAAGGAACATCATTTACCTAAAGAAACTTGCACTCTGAAATCATTTATGGTCCTAGACTTTTATATGCATATATATATGACATATATCTGCTTTAAATAGGTTGGTTAATGAAAAATAAATTATCTAGGGAAAGATAATATTATAGTTCTTCTATGCTGAGCAATTTATTATCTGCTCTAATTTAATATTTCCAGTGTCATTAACCTACCTATCTTAAACAGTGATTGGCTTTGGTCTTTTTTTTTTTGGCAAAGTGTTTTGCAATATAGATTTCAGTCTTTCCAATCATCCAGTACCAGTTTAAGAGTTCTAATATGGAGAAATAAGTGTTAATTACAAATCTAAGCTGGATGTGCTTTCACTTAAGTTGTACTTGGTTTCCTCATCAGAAAGAATCAAAGTAATTTTTTCATGAACTTATTTTCAATATATTTGAATACTTTCATAATTAAGAAAAAATATTCAAATAACTTGGCAATTTTGAGTGAGCTTCTCCACTAGGTGTTCTCCTAAATTTATTGTCATTCCTTTTGCATCCAATATTTTCAATAGTTTATATTACCACAGAGCTGGATATAAACATGAAGTGAGGTTGTTTCCTATGAAATCCGAGTTCAGTGGTCAGCCCCTTTATTAAGAAGTTGGATGACGAATGTTTACGGCAGCACAATTCACTATTGAAAGGATGTGGAATCAACCCAAGTGCCCGTCAGTCCATGAGTGGATTAATAAAATATGGTATATGTATACAATGGAATCCTACTCAATTATAAGAAATGACGGTGATCTA